>OY829914.1:31359702-31582702 GCA_963691935.1 Nephrotoma guestfalica | reverse complement strand
GACGATGCGATTGTATGTTTAATTGAAACGGTTAAAAGACAAGCTCCACACAACTCCAATCTGGAAGACTAACTTGTTTTATTGGAGCAACTTTAGTCTTGGATGCAACCAGGGTTACATGAGTAGTTCCATCATTATTTGTAGATCGACAATATACTACTGCAGAATAGGCTCGCTCACTCGCGTCTGAGAATCCGTGTAGTTCTGCTGTCTCATTGGGAATGTATCTCTCGATCTTTAGTTTTGTTACTCCGATGAACTCTTGCTTCAGCTGGTTCCATATCTTTGCAATTTCATCTGGTAATTTGTCGTCCCAGCCTAATTTACGTAGCCAAAGCACTTGAAACAACATTTTTGCGATTATTGTCGAAGGTTACACCCAGCCTAATGGGTCAAATATTTTAGAAGCATTGGAGATTAAAGTTCATTTCGTTGAAATTAAGGGTTTTTGCAACTTCACCGTAAAAAGTGAAAATATCCCTTAAGGGGTTCCATTGTATGCCAAGAACATTTGTACTTGTTTCGGTTCTATCTGTATAGAAATAGGTAGGTAGGTCATCAACATAGAAATCATTTCTAATTACCTGAGCTACTTCCGGAAACTGCTGTTCCATATCTTAGGCTGATTGATGTAGAGATCTAATCGCTAAAACAGCTGAGCTTGCTAACCCGAAGGTAACTGTGGTAAGCACGAAGTGTTTTAGAGGTTCGTCATAATTCTCTCGCCACAACAATCTTGATCCTCTTCAGCCACTTTCACCTGTCTGTACATCTTTTCGATATCGGCGGCTAGAGAAAATTTATGATAGCGAAAATTTAATAACGTTGTCCAAAGAGTCGGTTGAATTGTTGGACCCAACAAGTATTTTGTCGTTAATCGACAAACCATTACTCGACTTACAAAATCCATCGAATACTACTCTAATTTTAGTGGTCTTGCTGGACTCTTTTACTACGCAATGATGTGTTAGATAAAAACTCGTAGTGTCACTGTTAGATTTCACGCATATGTCCTAATTCGATATATTCTTGCATAACTTTAACATATTTGCATTTTAAGTGTGGGTTGGTAGTTTTCGCTCCAAATTTTGAAAGCGCTTCGTTGCAATGTAGAGCGAATTTCCCAATTTTGCAGTTTCATCCTTAAATGGGATTTTAACTATATATCTACCCTCTGAACCACGCCTGTAATTTGTTTTGAAGTACATCTCGCATCGTTTCTTCAATATTCACATTCGCGTGGTAATTGTAGATCAGGTCGCTGTTTCTTGTTTCATCAGTAGTACAATGATTTAATTCTCCTGCTATTACTCATCCAAATATGGTCTTTTCTGCCACTAGCCTTTTATCATTAATTTCAATGCGACCTTCACTCAAAACATTGAAAAACTTATCAGCTTCAATCATGATGTCAATGTGACTAGGTTTGTGATAATCGGGATCTGCAAGCTGTAAATGGTTTAGTTCATTGTAACTACTTACGTTGATGTATTGACTTGGCAATCTAGTTGGTAGTTTATTAAATATCAGTACGTCTATCCCAACTTGTTGATCATCATAGCAGGAAAATAGAGTGATCGAAGCCATTCCTCTCGTATGTACCACATCAGAAGTTAACCCTTTGATTGAAAAATTTCGAAATCGAATTTTGACAATCGCCGTGGGAAGTAATGCCTGGAAATTGTTAGTGGTTTGCGCGTTTACCTTTAATTGTGATTCTTTACAAATGTTCGCTTGCTAATTTTGAGATTCCTCATCCTTTGAATTAGACGTCTCTTCATTTTCATTTTCTGTTTGCGTTACATTTTGATGCAGTACGGTGTGGTGCTTTGGCTTACATTTATTACATCTAAAACGGGATCTACACATAACAGCTTGGTGATTAGATCGTAAACAATTAAAACATAACCTTTTCTCTGCAACAAAACCTCTTCCGCTCGATACATCTAACTCTAAAAACTTGTCACACATATTGGATTCTTATTTGGAGCAACTTGCATTGCGGTTCTAACTGTTCCAGTTTCGGGTTTACCAGAACGACTTAGTCGCTTAGTTTCACAATCGCTTAAGCTAGTAAATCCTCTTCGCATATGATTCGCTTAGATACCGCATCTAATTTATTCAACAATATTGAAATTAACCAGTTTGAGCTTGCGATCCAATGGCTTTAAGTCCCCCCAAAACTTCCTCCATCACATCACACATGTGGTGTAATGCTCTAGCTGCAGGTTGTACTATAGATGGTTGGTCCGTGAACCTTTTCAATAAATTAGTAACAACATACCGTTTATTATCCAACAGCTCCTTAATTATACAACAAGATTCTTCGTAATTGGCGTCTGTCATTTCAATGTGCCTGATTAAAGCCGCAGCATCGCCCACTAACAAGCCTTTTAGACATTGTAACTTCTGGGCTCCACTTATATTCGTTATTCTTCCGACTGATGCTTGAAATAAATTTCTAAATGAGGGAAATTCTGAGTAAATCCCTGAAAACACCGGTATCTTTATTCGTGGTAGTCGAATTTCGTTGTCTCGTATATTATGCATTACTTCTTCTAAAACTAATCTTTGGTTAGCGAGCAGTTCTTGCATAGTACAGTCATTACTTGGTTCCTTCATTTTGCGCTCCAATTTCTGTAATTTCGCCTTTAAAGAGTAATAATTTTCTTCTAATTCGTCCATTGTCTCGATCGCTTTTAATATTTTATTCCGCTGGGACGTTTTATTGAGTGAAAAAGAGATTCAAAATAAATAAAACATTTTCGCTGGTAATTATATAACAAAATAAATTCTCTCTTGTGATAGTGCTGCCACTTGCGGTGAGTAGCGCAATCCCTTATTTTCCGGTGTCAAATTTCCACTTTCTGTACTGTATAAGTTTTGTGATACCTGGATTTAAATTATTCAAAAGAATAATAACTCCCGTGGAGGATGATATTATTTTATTGGTTACTCCTCAAAACGAATTTGACAGTTAAAGTTGTACAACTCTAATGCAGGAGGACATTATATAACACTAAATTGGGGACAAATTCCGAAAAATTTACGATTCAAACACTATAAATTTTTACTTAATTTGTTTTCGTTTCGGTTCGATTTCAAACGCAATCCAAATTTATGGATAAACAAAACGATTTTAATGATAATGAATTGGTTATATGAACAACTTTTTAGTTTCTGTGTCATAAACTATGTTTGAGGACGTCTACCCTCGCCCAATTATTCAAAGCATCGTGCAGCGCACAGACTTATATATTGCACCCCGTATCGTAAAATTGTAATAATTTTCAAATAATGTACAGTAGGAAAATGCATAAATTTTGTCGATATTCGTTTTCCCTAAAAATGGATAATAATTTACAAAAGTTTGGAAATTTATTTTGGATATACTCGTATACATTTTCCTATGTATACAGCAATATACGCAAAACAAAAATTTATTTATAGGAAAAATTAATTATTATTATTATTATTATTGTTATTATTTTTCTATTTCATGAATAGTAACAGCTTGTAACAGTTACTCCAATTAAGTCGAAATAAAATTTTAGGATTTTATTGGCTTAATTTTTATTAAATTTTCTCCGAATCGAAATTAGTTTTGATTTGATTTTGGAGGTAATAAATAAAGGGTTGTGTATGTATGTGCTGCTCAATTAAAATATTATTATGATTTAATTAACGAATTTAAATTATTAAATTAAGTAAGATTTAGCACTCTATGTCTGATTTAAGAAATATTACTCAGATTTATCAGAGTTATCAATACCTTAACTTTCTGGAGCACTCATTTGACATATCGAATTGTGAAATTATTTCATTAAAATTAATCCCCCCCCCCCCCCCCCGCCCCACTCCGCAACCAAATTGGCGACGACAAACTCGACGACGGTCAACTCGGCGACGGTGAACTCGGCGACGACCAACTCGGCGGCCGTCAACTCGGTGACGACGACGATGGATTTTCGACATTGCAAACGTTGAAGTGTGAGACGCGTTGTTTTGGTGAAGCAATAGTTTTTTCTGGAAATGTGGTCGTTTTTCCTCAATTTCTGCCTTAACTTCTCAAGTAATGATGCGTAATAAGCTCTTTTAATAGTTATCCGTTTTGGAAGATAATCGATTAAAATAACTCGGTAACTATCCCAGAAAACAGTAGCCATTACTTCCCAGCGGAAGGGACAGACTGCCATTTTTGGAGCCACTTTCCCCTTGGCAGTCCACTATTTTGACTGTATTTTTGATTCTGTATTTTCACTGAAACCGACAACTCATCGAAAACGGCCCACACATTCATCGCCGTACACAGTGTCGAACTCGTCTTTGATTTGCGTAGGCGTAAGGCCTTTCAAAAATAAATATTTTATGACATCTCGATATTTGATTTGTTCCATTTTGATAAAAACACTCACATCGACTCACTCAAACGATTGATAAACAACAACTGCGCGGCCAAATGGCTGAAATTTTGGTGAATACCTTTCAACGTATGCGTAAACACACTCTCCACTATTGTTGACGAATGCTACCATCTTCATGGTGAGGTTGAAAATTTTTCAGACGACTCCCGTACACGTTTTTAAAATTAAGTAAAAGTTGGCGCATCCTGTAGTTGGCTGCATTCCAGAACTACGTCCAAAAGCCATTCTAGAATCACATTTATGTATTACATCATGATCGATTGAGAACTGACTTAATTTACTCATATTCAAATATATAGTTTTCACAGACGGTGAATTATCGTTTCCGGTGAATTGTATTATTCATTGGGTTGCCGTTTTCGGTAAATTGTTGCTTGCGGTGAATTATGGTCAGACAATTTGACCAAAAACCAGAATTCACCGAAAACGACAATTCTTGGAAAACAACCACCAACTGGGAACTGGACTCGTTTGAAGCTGGATGGCAGGTCGGTTGGTATCAACGGTATGCGAGGTATGAATACGTCCTCTCCTTTTGCAATCCTCGTTAATGTTACAGTGGCTTCGATGATATTTGGCAAAAGACTTTTCGCACAGGGCCGTGTTCTATTGCTTAGTGTTGGCGGGTCAAGATTCCGCAGAAGCATTATTGATGATCCTTTCTTCAATTTCAAGATATGAGAAAGCATTTGAGGTGGCTCCAGCGTGTTCAGAAATTCCAGCGGGCAATTAACGCCATCATCGGTGTCCACCACTGAATCACATGATTTGTAAGTGGTTGCAATGCCTGGTATTTGGCTCTGTATCTGCTCGTTAATTTGATTCATGCTTTAATTTTTGGGTGCAAGGATGGCTCTCTCGCATAGCCAATCACGATTTAAGTTTTTGTCAATGTTTGGGTATATTTTCTGAATCAGCTGCTAAATGGACGATACTAACTGGCACATATTTTTAGTGAATGCGATTTCATCTGTTAGTGTATCAATGGGGAAACTATCACCGCCAATTTGAAGCAGTTTCGCTGCGAATTGCTGTGCATCTATTTTTTGCTAAATGCGAATTCACATATTTGTTGAAAATTGGAGTTTCTGTACTTTTGTCCACAGAACTGAAGCTTTCAGGCAGACGTTAAGCTCATCAGCATCCTTAATTTTAGGTCTTGTAATGTACGGTTAAGAGCTTCCAATGATTTTCTGTGTGCCATCATGCACTCCTCCCATATGATGAGTTTGCATAATTTTAACACTTGACCAAAACTCTTGCTCATATTGCACTCATAGTGGCCGCTATACCAGATGATGCAATATCAAGAGCCACCTTCTGCCTCATACGTATCTCAGCCAGTATGAGATTTATAAGGAATGTTTTGGCTGTGCTACCTGGGACATTTAAGAAAAATGCGCCGCTTTTCCATGTTTTTACGCATTCTATGATGATATCGTATTATACTCTTCTCTGATCGTCCACCAAAAGTGGCTTGTTAATTTGAACCGAGTGCACCAGGTCTTCGACGTTGTAATTGCACTTCCTCATGATTTCGCTGTAAACAATGTCGAAGCAACTTCTCTCTGCGGCTTGCACTCCGAGCTGTAGCAGTGTATTACCGTTCATCGCTATGCACTTGTCTTCTAAAAGAATTAATGTCTCTTTAAATATTTCTGGTAAAAAGTTCAAGTTTGGATCAGCGTGGTATCTACTACCATCAAGAAGTACATCGTCGATCATGCTCTCCTTATGTTTTTCCATGGGCTGTTCGGATTTGATGGATTGCATGTTGTAAACATAATGGCTAAGAGGTTTCTAATTTGCACTGGCAAATACGTTAAAGCTGTTTCAGAAAGTGTCATTTCTCAGTGTCGGCCATTCTCGAATAAACCAAGCTTTTGGCATGCTTCTCTGAATGTTTCGCAAACTTCGCCATCAACATTTCTCAAAGCCAGGAAAGATGTTGGTTCTCTAACAGTGTGAAGCAACATTTTGGCCTAACGCATCGCTTGCTACAGCATGAGCTACGACATGCCTTGCTTCAGTTTGCAAACTATTTAAAATGCCCTTAACGTTTTGTTCGGTGGTGTGGCCCCAAACCGGTTCATTGGTGCTGATGTATCTGCCCACTTGATAGCTTGTTATCTCGTCAGTCTGTTTCCATTTGCCAGTCCAAACACAGCCATATCGCTGCCCTTGTTCACATATTTGCAAATGTATTTGATGTATTTGACCGAATTACAGAACTCAGCGCTGATATGAGCTTAGAACATCTTCGAAAGCAGCGGGAGTATGGCACCACCCAATTATTGTCTACTTCAACTTCTTGGTTTTCATGCATCAATAATGAATGTATGTATAGCCGTAATGGCCCTCCATGGTCCGGTCCTCGTCTCTTATACTGAGAATATCCATACTCGCCAGTCTGTGTTTAATGAATCAAGTCTCTGGGATATTTTTTCGTGCATTTTCGGTCCTTGATGCATGGTGCGTTCGGATTGGCTGTTCGCACGGCCGGTGAATTATGTTTCTCTTATTCACCTCATACAGGATGGGGTTTTGCTCTACATTGGGAAATTCATCGAAGATAATCAATTTGTGTTGGACGAATTTTGCTATTTAACCACAGGAGTATATGAGCATGCGGCACTGTGGCAGTCCTCTCTTTTGCCACTCGACGGAATACATGAAACAGCAAGCTTCTCCAAATATGTTGTACATTTTCTTCGTTAAAACGTTCATCAACTTTGATAGCTTTTATTGAAACACCCACGCTGTTAAACCATGACGATCCACTGATGTCGAACTGGATATGAGCTCTTCTTCAATCTCAGGCCAAGTGGGATTGCAATTGAATGATATAAAGAGGTCCGGACGCCCATATGCTCAAACATTTGTCATGAGGTCTTGGGCATATCCCTGCATATGTCTCGGACTCCTTGCAAAAGTGGCAGATATAATTAACAATTTGAGAAAAATTGTCACTATTTAATCACTAATAATTTTGTCCTTGTTGTGCTAGTACATTTTATTTCCATGTGTTTATCAAAATATGGACATATGACAGTTTAAAAATGTCAGTACCTTTTCTTGCCAAAAATTTAAAATCGGGGTAAATTTATAGTGCGTTTTTATTCGCGCACCATAGATGCTAAGCGGGGTATTCAATTTTCTACATTTAAATTCAAATGTAACGCGCTATTTATTGGTAAACTTAATTCGGAGCTACGTACGTAGTGCAAAATATCTCGCACTCCACAGTCCGCGAGATCTGAAAGGTTGGCCATACTGTACAGGCCCAAAAACCTATGCCTGCTGTATGATAGTGCCGGACACGAGCATAGGAAGTTATCTAAGGTTTCTTCCCCCTCTTCGTCCATGCAATTTCTACAAAGTCGTTCGTCTGTAGACCCAGCCTTCTCGCATGTTCCTCAAAAATGCAGGGTCTTGTCAGTTTTGGCAAAAGCTTCTCACAGAAGACTCCGGCTTCTACCTTGCCGTCTAGAGAAGGACGCTCATTTGAAATAAGACACAAAGAACAAATCAATGATGTAACCAAATTTTATAAAAACAGTACATAAAATTAAGTTTCGCATAACACATTAAAACCGAAAATCACAGGTACACTAAATTCAATAAAATTTTAACCAGAATCAAAAAAGGACCGACATTAGACAGGTTAGAAGATCTTGGTATAAATTTTGGGCACAATTTGACTCATGAGTCATGTATACTGTACGTATACAAATTTCTAATGAGTCATGAGTCAAATTGCGGCCAAAATTCACACCCTGAAAATATACAAAAACAAACCAAACCAACAATTTACTTAACGGCAAAATCAACACAAAAACCAATACAATTTACGACTTATTATCCATAACTTAAAAACAAAGGAGTTGCCAGACAGCAGCGCCTGTAGCAACAGTATTTTTCTCAAAAAGTTAAAAAATTGGCACTAAATGCCAATTGCAATGTAAGAACTAAAAACTACAATAAAACTTAAAAATAAAAAGTTTTTCATTTAAATGCATAAAGTGATCAAAGAACACAAAAAATAAAGTGAAAATCGGCTTGTGAAATCTGGTGAAATAAATAACATGGATAGGTGTTTTAAACCCAAGTGCTTTTGTTATGTGGTGTGTGGAAAATTTACAATTATGAGCAATCGCCGCAAAATAAGTGATGAGACCGCTGGTAAATTGGACACCGTCTTTTGTTTGTACGGCATAAATTTTTCATCTGCATAGATGGCAAAACACTGGAGCCGCAATGTCATTTGGTTTCCCGATGATATGGATAGATCCACAAGGACATAATCCAGTTGAATGTTATGGGTGCATGAATTATATTCTCAACGGCAAATGCTCAACTACCGCTACCGCATTCAGATGAGATTCCTGTTCCGGAAAGATCAAACCCAACTGCAGAATATTTACCACCAACATTTGAATCTGATGAAACCGGAGAAACATCTGCATCAATATATCAACCATCAAATGTCACTGCGCCATGCAATCACATTGAAATCTCGCAAAATCGTTTGGATATTAAGGTGCGACGCCTGAAACTATCGCAGCGGCAAGCCATTCTCTTGTCAAAGGATTTAAAACAAGTGAACATTTTGGCTCCAAATGTCCGGATATATGGAGCAATAAATCGTCATCGTCATTTTACGAATTTTTTCAAATCAATTGAGAATAATTCACTCGATTTTTGCACTGATATCCGTGGTTTGGTATCCACAATGCGCAATGCATATAATCCCGAAGATTGGTGATGACCATCAATGGAAAGTTTGTGCAGATTTAAAAGTGATAGCCCTTTTAAGAGGCATGCAATTCACACTAAAACAAGTGTTTTATGTGTTTATGGAATACACGTTTTAAAGTCGATCAATACAACGAACGGAACTGGGCCTTCCGTGAGAACATTAGATTGCGATACGACAACATCGTTGAGGCTCCTTCATATCAAGCTTGAAGTAGTAAAAGTTTTATAAATGCGCTGAATCCAGATGGAAATGCGTTCATCGAATTGCGTCGCATTTTTCCACGGTTAGGTGGACTGAAAATAAAAGAAGGTTGGTGTTTGAATCTATTCGAATCTAAGTTTTGATCAAATGAAATTTCTTTTCGCATCTTGTATTTTATTACAGGAATACTTAATGGACCAGATACTCGTCGTTTGATGAACGATGATGCATTTGAAATGGTCTCAGTGAACGAGAGCTTGTGGCATGGAAATGTGTAAAATCAGTTATTAAGAATGTTCACAGAATTAATCGATCCGATGATTGGCACAAATATATTGAAAATATGCTGACCGCTTTTCATAATATATATAAACGTTCGAATGTCATTGAAAATATATTTTTTTGCATTGTCATGTGGAAAAATTCGTCGAACAATCACCAGCCGCATCCGATGACCACGGCGAGCGTTTTCACTAAGTGACGGCAAGGCTCGAACATTTGCACAGCGGCAAATAGCTACATGCACTCTTGGGTGACATTTGTTGGAATTTGCAAAAGGAGGAAGATCTCGATGACGACAACAGGAACAAACCAGAAAATTAATTTCAACTGAATCGATTTAATTTTCTTTTAAATAGTTTCTATTGTATCTATATTTGTCGATGCAATGTTTATTCGATCGATTTCAATCGATTTAAATTCAATAAATGGACAAAAAATGATAAATAAAGTGTTTTTCGTCGAAATGAACAGAAAAAAAAACACAAAAATGTGAATATATGTTCGGCAAAGTGTTTTTTCTTGGCATGCGCAACAGCTTTGTTGAAGAAAGTATAACGAGAATCTTAATGGTTCAAGAGCTATCAACGTGAATTTGAGAAATTTTTGACTCAGAGCCAAAACATATCGAAAGCGATATCTCAAAAATGGGGACTAATTTTGAAATGGGACTAGCACCATTGAATTCAGCATACTTGAATTAGGTTTACCCCTGGGTGCCTAGCTTGTCACAAAAAAAGTTCGCCTTGAATCGCACAGTGTTATGATTTATTTATAATTATGGTCGATCAACAAATATTGACACATGATATTTGACACATGAAATACATGTTAACACCCCCACGGTTTTTCTCGGCTGCCAAAAGGTTTCGTGCTAGTTTGCATATACCATTTATTGTAAATTCCTGCTTACAGGTGAGCATGGTGAAGGAGTAACATTTTTTGATCACTAAGTTTCCTATGTTTATTCTCGGCTGCTAAAAGGTATTCGTGCAAAATTTGGGAGCAACCGCTCGAGTGGATCAAATGTTTTTGTAGAACATATACAGAGTGGGCCATCTAACATTTTTTTGAACAAGCGGTTATTTTGAGTATTGTAACTTTTATCCTTCCGCTGAACGAAAATGGTTGTGTATTTGCTTGAGTGTATGCTTGAGATGATCGACACTTTGGTATTTTTTTGTTCAACCTTGCTCTTCAAAATATCCCAAACCGAGAAATCTAGCGGATTTGCATCCGATGAATTTGGTGGCCATTGGGCAGTGGAAATGAACCGCGGAACGTTGTTTCTCAGCCAATCTAGATTGACGCGCGCTTTATGACTCGGCGTCGAGTGCTGTTGAAATGTTCAGGCTCTGCGGCCGAAATGTTTTTGTGCTGAAGGCTTCAACGCTCCCTTCAACACATGATTCCGATAAATTTGATCATTTATCTTGATGCCACGTTCCGAAAAATCGAGCGGTGAATGGCTTTCGGGCGCTTGGTTACGAGTGGCAATCCGTTGGTCCAAATTTTCAGTAGAACGGCCGGGCAAGTAAATCCGGTCATTTTGCTTGTTCACATATTGCTCAATAACGAACGGTGACTCATCGGTGAAAACCAAATTCGGCAAATCGCCACTTTCGTGCAGCGTAACAACTCCTTTGCTCTTTCCACTCTAATTTATTTTGAGCATCGGTGAGACCATGCGTTTTATGGAATTTCAACGCCTTTAGTCCAAGATGATCTTTCAATATGTGCTGCATCCGTTCGAGCGAAATTTTAGCCTCACGAGCCATTTTTCTGCCGCTACGGCGCGGATTCCGAGCCAATTTGGCCTTCACTTTCCGAATGGTACCCGGCGATGTTGCAGTGCGTTTCGGTCCACCACCATGGCGTTTTGTAATGCTGCCAGTATCGTTATAACGATTTATGGTCCCATACACAAACATTTTATTCACATGCAGATGATTTAACTGGTTAACAATCTGTTGCTGTGATTTTACAGCCAAATATAGAGCAATCAGACTATTACGCTTGAATTCCATTGCGGATAACTTTTTTTCTGAATATTTCCCACTCTAAATGCTTTTGTACGCTTGTAAACAATGGAATGAACTGTCATTATTGTTAATTTGCGATCAGTCATCACTGGTTTGACAGCAATGACAGTCTGAAGTTGGTAACAATTCGTGTCTGGCACCCGGTATATACTATAACTGGTTTTGTTTGTTCCCTTAAAAGGTGGCCCGATAGAGCTTCCCTAAGAACGTATATTCCAGAATTAACTGTTTTGTATAAATTCAAACAGTAAAAATAATTTTGATTATTATAAATTATTCGTTTTAATAATATGCGAAGCGTTAGAAATTTTTGCGATAAATTACAGTTTTCTTTCAATTGTCGTTTTCGGGCAATTATTTTTTCGGGGAATTGTTTTTTCGGGTAATTGTCGTTTATAGTGACATTTTTCTCGATGAATTGAGATTTTCAGTGAATTGTTTTTCAGTGAATTGTTTTTCAATAAATTGTCGTGGAAACTGTAGAACCTTCGCTCGGTGGACTACACCAGAAGTAATCCTACTCACTCAGATATACTTAAAAATAATTTTCTTTATTAATTAGTCACAAAAACACATTTTAATATATTAAAATATTATAATTTATCATTTGTAGGTCCGGTTTAGTTAACCCGAACAGGGGCTGCCTTGTTTTCATCTATTTTACTCTGTACGTTGCGTATATAAATTTTCTCTGAAATAAATTACAGTGTAAACCGTTTTCATCAGATGAGTTATTGTTGTAGCGATTGGTAGTGATCCACGAAAACTTTTTACTAACATCAGTTTGCTCGCAGAAGTTTGTGCCACCTAAAACTGTTGTTAAATGTGTATTTGACATTTTTTGACAATTGACATGATTGTCAGATCCGGTAACAGGTGCGCAAGCTAAAATGTATGTAGTAACTAAAATACTAATGTTTATTGTTTCTTACAATAGGAATAATTGTTCATCTCGCTTCTCATAAATCATCATTTAAGTTCATTAACCATGCCAAATATAGAAACACAATTGTCAATTGTCATGACAAATCAGCATAAAATTTTCTAAAATCATTTATTATCAATTTTGAAACATAAACCATAAAGTAATAATTTAGCAATAATCACTCATTGAATATAAGCAGCAGCACCCTTGTTTCTTAAATAAACTACATCAAAATAACCACATGTGCCCCATTTTCCATAATCGCAACATAATGATAATTTTCCCATCGGCGTATACGCGCACACACACACACACACACGTAGTCATACCGAAATTTGCATACATTTGAAATTTAAATTCTCAACACTTCATTGTTTATCATTTCATTTCCATTTCGCGTATATTACATCATTTTTGTTACGCTAAGAATCTCCACCCTCCGATCAAAACAATACTCGTATATTCAGTAACAACCGTATACGAAAATGTCTTATTGACTGCTTTAGAGTTCATTTCGACTGGATTTTTATTAAAGCGGGCGAATAAAGTCGTCGGTAAAAGAAACGAAATTACTCAATCATTTTTTATTACACAGCAATGCATGAATCGAATGACAAGAGCGCGTTCCACCCATTTTTTGTTCTGTATGTGATTGCGACGAGGTTTTTCGACAGGCCCCCCCCCCAAACATATATTCGGTCTCATTAATAAATTTTACATATATTTTTTGCTTTGACGTATTTGCCTCCCCACCCCTTCCTATAGTGGCGTAGTTTATGTACATACGGAAATCATTCTTATATTTATTTGTTTATTTATATTTTGACAATTTTTTTCTTGTATGTTTGGGAAGAAAACTCATTTCCCCCCGATTTAGGCAGACAGTCAGACCGACACACATATATGAGTAGTAGAAAATAGCGAAGATATGATAAATTATTAATAATTGAGTACGATGGCATGTTACGATGATATAGAGACAAAACCACTGTACGTAAATTTATGGATACATATGTACGAGTATGTACACGATGTACAACTGTGCGACGTGCGTTCGCGATTTAAAAAAGAATTTAGTAAAGGGGAAAATCGGAAAATTTGTTGTTGCCAAAAAATAAAATTTCCTTTTGTTACATATCCATACCATATTATGTATGTATATAGGAAAATTTGATATTTTTGTTCGGTTGAAGCAATAAATTAACGGAAATGACATAATATATTTGGAATACGTTCGGAATACAATAAATACGCGCGCTGGCAGACACCCCTAACAAAAAAGCGTTCGACTATGGGTTGGAAATTCAGCAATAATTCCGATATACGATTTTTATGATAATGATCCTAATTTGTTTGATTAATGTGACGCAATGGTAATAATGTATTTGTATAGAGGATGTATTTGTGTATGTTGTCATTTTCGGGCAATATAAACGAAATTTGGGGTGTTTCTATAGCAGTTCTGAAACTATTTAATGCTCACGTTAGTTCCGAACTATTAATTGACGCATTGTAAACAATTTTGTAACGGAAATGCTTTAAAATAATTGGAATAATATTCTAATGTGCCTTCTGCCACTATAGAGTTTCTTAAATGTTTTTGGCCAAAGGCAAAGTACTCAAAATTTCCCTGCGCATGAAGAAATAATTATAAATTTTCAAAGAAATTTCAACAAAAAGTTGATTCTGTTTTCGTAGGTAATTACCATTTATAGTAAGAACTAGCACAACGCCGGGGTTTGCAATCTTTTTTCCTTTTAACTTACAGCTATTGCTACTTTAAATTTAATATTTTAGATTCGTTGGAGTTGATGTCAATTTCAAAATCAATCATAGTTTGTTTACCTACAAAAAGTTAGGTTTGTGTCTTTTTTGCCGCTTGACTGTGTGAGGAAATTGTCGTCTCGAGATCGATGCTCTCGCTGTCGAACATCTGGGATTATCGGAAATTGTCTTCGCTCCAAAACTAACGTAAAAATTGTATCCGTTGGTTGAAAATTTATTCGCGGAATGAAGACTTTGTCACCACGATTGTTTGTCACTTGGATCATCATAAATAAAAATAAAATCAAGTCCGCACTGTAGTAAACTGTGGCCTGGCCTGTATTTCATGTCGATGATCTTGCGGTTCATCTCAAGATTAATCTCTCAGACGAAAACTGATTCGAGGAAATTTTCCGTCGCTATCATGTTTCGTGAGATTTGAACTGAAACTCTATTGAGTGTTGAATGGTCACATATGCCGATTTTAAGAAGCCGTTGAGTAGCCGCGGAGTAGCACGTTAGTGCAATTTCAGCTTGGCACAACAGGAAGCGTTTGTCGAAATTCCTTACTGTAATCCGTCTTTGATAAGCATTTTAATTTCATTGACGATGATGAGTGAAGCCCTTCCGATATGTTCTACTTGTAGAGACTTCGAGTGTATCGATGGCAGTGATGTATCAAGAATTGACACAGGCAATATAAATCTGCCACATTTTAGAAACATTCCAGCAATTCCTGTCGTGGTAAACGGAACATTATCCTCGACCTCGCACAAATGCCGGCAATGTAGTGAAGCAAAATGTGTTTCTTGAACCACCAGGAACATCAAGATAGCAGCAACAACTGATAATTTCCGGGTCATCTACTGTCATGATGCTTTTTCCAAATGCAACGATTTACTTGTCGTTCAAGTTACTTGTGTTCTTGATCTTTATCGTAAAGCTGAATTTATGGCACTTCCTTGGTTGGGCTTGGAAGATCAAAGAAAAAGCACGAAGGTCGTGATGTTTTGAATTTATGGCATCGTCGTCTGAACGGTTGTTGATAAAATCGAGAGCCATATCGAGCGAGAACTTTTTCCACTGATTTAGGGGACTCGATGAATTGCAGAAACAGCAGATTTAAGTGACTTTGTATCGGAATTGTTTTGTAATCTGGACAATAACGGCTGCCAAGCAATGTTCCCATTCTTCCTCTGAGCCTGGAAGTCCTCTTGGCTCTGTAATCTCAGCGAATACGTATTAATCTTTGCGATCCTGTGATTTTGTCTTCAGCTTGAAGCGTCACCAAGATGTGAGTGTGCGGTCGCATCAGTGCCTTAATTTTATGCCAATTTAAATTGGCCGTGAATGTGATGAAGTGTTCAGGCAGACCTCATTTAGCTAAGATCGATGGCGACATATTACGGGGTGGTCCTTTGAAGCTGAATGGGATACTGACTGAAATGTCAGGTTCAACATTCTCGTTCTGAGCCTGTTGCGACGGCGATACCTTTATATTGCTCTGCACACAGGCTCTTCGCGTTTGCTTTAATGTAGTTCAACCTGGTGGCTGAAGGTATGAGATGAGTACACCATTGCTGTTTCAACTTGCCAGCTCTCATATTTGGGTTGAATATATTTTAACGAATCCTTATGGTGTCTGCTTTGAGCTGATACATGCTGATGTTTGTGCTTCCCTGATTCGCTTGTGCTCCTTCATACGATTTACATGTCGATTTTGCCTGAACAGGATTTCATGGATAGATGCCAATGTCATGCTCAAACCGCCTTGAAAAATACTGGGACTCAACCGGAACAATCAATTATTACCAAATTTTTTAATGGACAAACACAAAAATGTTCGAAAAATGATCAAAGTGTTTCGGCAAAACTATATTCGACAACTATTCATAATCGAGCAATTTAAAACCGAAATGTTACACAAAATACGGCAACTTGAATTGGAGTTCAACTTTAACAACCATGTTGAAAAGCTTAGCATTTGCAAAAAACAACCGTAATTCTTGGTTCATCAGTATACCATTAAATTTAACTGGTAGTTCCGTATCCATTAATAATCGGTCAATTCCGTAGTTAACGGTTTCAAAAATTAACGAAACCGAACTAAATGTTATAATAGAAGAATTATATCGGCGTTTTAACTTATCGACCTCACAAATTGCTGTTCAAAAGCATAATCCGATTCCAATTTAGTCGGCTCTTCTAACCTTGTAGACAGCGCCATTAAGTCATTTAAACAATCAATCTCACGGAGTCTTTTGTCCCAGAATTTACATTAATATAGGTCTCAATCACCATAACTCCAGAAACACATTTAGCCAAGCCTGGAAGCCAAACTTGGTTCAAACGCTTAACTTTAATTTCGATGTGTCAGTTAACGGGATAGCTGCATATCGTTTTTTGTGTAGAATGGAGCATTTAGCTTTTACCGACCATATGGCACAGTGGTTAAAGCTTTGGCGTTTGGATCGGGAGGTACCGGGTTCGAATCCCTTTAGAAGCAGGATGCAAAGGGAAATTTCATCAACAGATTACGATCTATATTGAAATGGAACACATCGATGACCCCCTGTCGGAGTGCAAAACTCAAGGACCGCCCCATCTTCCATGCCAGTATAGGCTGGCATGCAGCTATGCAATGTGCAGATGGTGATAGAATCAGACCTATAACCATACGTCCTCACATTGGCTAACAATGGCGTAAAAGTAAAGACGGAACAAGCAAACCGCGAGAGAGTTGGGAGACCCGTGGCCCCAGCACAGATTGCAGGGATAAAAAATAATACAAAAAAAATTGAACATTTAGCATCATCCTATGGAATTTCGAGAAGCAAAGTCGTAGATGAGCTAAATTTCGTCCTTCTACGTCAGGCATTAGAGTAATTGGTCACAAATAAAATATGCCATAAAACATCGGCGTATTGAAATATTGTCCTTTAAACCTTTAGAAAATCAAGATCTATTAATGATTCTTGTGCGAAACATGCATTCGCGTGTCTTTGAACCTTTCTCGCAGGACAAATATTCGATTCCACCTACCAACTTGTAAACAAACCTCTCTCTATTGAAGACTCTTCACTAGCCAGACATAAATTTTGAAAGTTATAGTCAAAACGAAGTGTGTGCCTTTAACACACAAACACTCTCACATAAATGTCAGGCGCCGGCGAAAAATGAGAAAGTTACTTTTCAGGATTCTGGAACTGTTCATCAAAGAATCGTAAAGACAATTTATTCTCGATGTAAACCTAAACCAAAATTTTCAGAAAACTACAGACCGGAGGTGAAAATGTCTTGTGAAACCGCGTGCAATACAGATCCCGAACATAACAACAGTAACTTTATCGATTTTAATATTCATGCGAATTCTGATTTTTTTTTTGTATTATCCCTGCAATCTGTTCTGGGACCAAGGGCTCTCCCAACTTCTTCCGCGGTTTGCTTTTCTCCTCCTTACTTTTACGCCAGTTTCAGCCAATTCGAGGACGTACGGTTATAGGTCTGATTTTATCACCATCTGTACATTGCATAGCTTAATGCCAGCCTATACTGGCATGGAAGATGAGTCGGCCCAAGAGTTTGCACTCCGACAGGGAGTTATAGATGTGTTTCATTTCATCACAGATTGTAATATGCTGATGAAAATTCCTTTTGCGGGCAGGGAAGTTCCGGGGCAGGATCCCTACCGGGATTCGAGCCCGGTATCTCCCGATCCAAACGCCAAAGCTTTAACCACTGTACCATTTAGTCGGTGAATTGTGATTTTACCGACATATGCAATGCATCCAGTACCAGAGATGACTCTTCTCAAATTGGAACTGATCGTTCAATAAATTATTTCAAAAATAAATGAAAGGTGAGGAAGTTAATACCGCAGATAGTTATTCGTGAAAATGATTACACCAGACCATATGGCGAAATTCAGATCGCCGATATTCAATTATTGGGCTTCTTGGACTATTGCCGATTCTGAAAGCGTTATAACTAGTCCCAATCTTTTCCTAGACAGCCTCGCCTATTACATCTGAACTGCCAGTGGACATAAACTTGTGCTAGGCTCTGTCAAAATTCACGTTAAATATAAAAATAACGAAAACCTGGTTAAGTTCTGTATCGTTAGAAGTCTTACTCAAAAATTATATTTGGGTATAGATTTTTGGAACCTCTGTCTCTAATCCTAATTCAAATCGTTGGAAGAACAAAAGCTCATAGTATAAATCACACAATGATGTCCTTTCCAAATTTTAACAAATTGGGCCTTGAACGAACAAACTTAATTAGTCATAAAATCGATGTGGGTGAAGCGAATGCGATCGAATGACGACATTAGGGATCATTGAGGTCCTTGGTGTTCCTCTACAGCTAGAATAAAAAAATCAAATGGCAAAATCCGGCTCTGTTTAGATGGAACGAAACGCAATAACGAGTCGATATATGAATTGATAACAAGTAAAACGGCGTTCATTTCGAGTTTATGTCTGAAAAACGCCTTTTAGCAGGTACCATTAGACGTCTAATCTCGAGAATATATACAGCTTTCACAGTGCCAGGTCGACCGTTGTACCATTTTACGGTGATGCCCTTTCGGAAATCCACCGTGTAATTCTGCACGAGCTTGACGAACAAGTTTTCGTTTACTTAGACGATTTTCTTGAATGATACCTCATCAACGTATAAGAAGCATATTGAAATATTAACTTAAGTTGCCGAATTACTACAAGCTGCTGGACCCACTATTAACGTCGACAAAACAAAATTTTGCTTAAAATAAGTAGAATTCTTGGATTGTATTATTTTCAACGATTGCTTAAAAGTTAATCCCGGAAAGGTTAAGGCCTTCCAATCGTATCCGGCACCAAAAACAGTTGGACAAATTTGGAGCTTTGTAAGAATAACCGATTGGGAGCGCAGGTTCATTTATAACTTTACTACTTTAACCTCCCCTCTCGCCAACTTGTAGATGACAGGATCCTCGAAAAACTGAAATCCTTGTTAACATCTGCTCCAGCGCTGACCACTCCAGAAGTCAATAAACCCTTTTCATCCAATGTGACCTTGCAAGTGGCAGTAGCAGTGACGTAGCTGTGTATTTTTTAGAAAACCAATTTCGGCGTAGACCATCCGAAAAGCTAAGGTCAACCCTTGTTGGTTGAAAATTTAATCTTTAAATTTATTTAAATAGTATAATTTACGGTCGTTTTTTTCAAATGCTAAATTTCTCAACACATTGCAAAAACTGAAGTCCCATTAAAGTTGCCACTTTCGGTACACAATTTCCATTTCATGGAAATGCAGCAAATGCAACTGGAGTCTCAGAAAAAACTCGAAATGATGCAGCAACTGTTAGAGCGTTTCGCAAACCAGAAGCAAGTCCCGCAGGTACTTGACGCAAGGATATTCGCTTGTCAATTTCAAATATGAAGCGGAAAAAAGTGAAACATTTGAGTTGTGATATGCCCGCTATAATCAATTTTCATCGAAATGGCTGTTGACGGAGCGAAAGTTGGGTTGCTGCTGCAGAAACCAACCAATCAAGCTTTCCAGAAATTTGCCAACACTATTCTGCCACACAAGCCTACGGAATTAACTCTGGAAACTGCCGTCGATGAACTCAAACGGCAAAAAAATTCAAGGTCCTGTTCTTTGTGCAGGGCCTCGACAAATCGCAATACTCCATCACCTTGGAGAACCTACTGTTAAAGTTTGATGCACAGTACACGGAAACAGGGTTAGACATGGGGCAACGATTGAAATTGCAGGAGCTAGTCAACATCGCTGAGCGTCTAAGCAACCTCATAAGGGACAAAGGCATGCTAGTCTAGAAGCCTAGAAGCGGTCAACACAGAAGTACTGGAAATACGGAAAAAGACAGAATGGAACCAAAAAATGCAACAGAACCCAGAACGGTAAATCTGTGCGATAAAAGCACCAAATTGCAGCACGGATCAGGCACCGAAATGTTCATGCTGGTTGTGCGGTGAAATTCATTTCCATCAGGACTACCTATTTAAGGACAATGAATGTAAAACATGTAAGATGCAAGGACACAAGAGCGGATATTGCCAGTCAGTGGCTCGCGTTAAGGCCAAAAGGGCACGAAGATGCAACGATGAGGCAAGATCAGAGTCAACACGCAAATCTGTCACGAACAAACTGAAAGATTTCAGTAATGCCAGTTTTGGCCCCGTAACTAGTGACTATCTCGACATAATGGACAGATCACACAAATGGAGAGCTATCGCTGACGGAGAAGGTCCGGACGAAATTCCCCTCTGTGTTCGAAGATGATGTTCTGGGTTTATATAACAGAATAAAGGTATCGTTTAAATTGAAACCAGTGGCGAAGTCTATTTTCTGTCGTCAGTGGCCTGTACCGTATGCAGCCACACAAGTAATTCAGGACGAGTTGCAGATACTACAATTTTTGGGAGTTATTCAATCGGTAGAGTATGCCAACTCAGCCGCGCCTATTGTTGCTGTCAAGTAAAAACACGGAGGAACTCGCGTGACAGCCGATTATTGGACGGGCCTCAATGCCGCACTAAAACCTAATCAGTATCCACTGCCGGCACTGGCTGACATTTTGAAGAAGTTCGCAGGATGCACTGTCTTGTGCAACATTGACTTTCTGATGCTTTCCTACAACTGGAGCTTGATAACGATGCTAAGAGGCTCATGGTGATCAACGCACACATCGGGCTATTCCAAGTCAATAAGGTGCAGCCTGCAGTGAAGACAGCACCCGGCGCTTTCCAACAGCTTATGGACACAATCCTTGGGGTATCATTGTCGCTGGAAAAGACGAGCAGAACCATCGACAGAAGCTGTTCGATGTCCTCAACCGCATTCAGGATTATGGTTTCATCCTTAAGCCCGCGAAATGTTCTTTTGTTAAGAAGTCGATTGGCTACTTGAGCCACATCATCGACGCTGATGGGTTACGCCCGGGTAAATCTTAAGTTAGGGTAGTTCAACAGTTACCAGTCCCACCTGATAATTCAATGCTGCTTGCTTTTCTGGGAACCATTAATTGTTATGGCAAATTCATTAAAGGGTTGAAAGACTTGCATGAGCCTTTGGATGAATCGCTGCGAGAGGACGTCAAGTACACATGGACTCCTGCTCGTTATGAGGCGTTCAAATGGCTAAAACATGTTCTGAAACCTCGCATTAGTACAGTACGATCCAACAAAGAAAATTATTGTTGCG
Organism: Nephrotoma guestfalica; assembly: GCA_963691935.1. Lineage (NCBI taxonomy): Eukaryota > Metazoa > Arthropoda > Insecta > Diptera > Tipulidae > Nephrotoma > Nephrotoma guestfalica. Next base: position 31,561,096 of record OY829914.1, on the reverse strand, counting down.
GTGACGCATCTAGTTACGGATTGGGGGCAGTACTATTTCGAAGATGGTTCAGAGCGTCCTATCATGTATGCAGCATCGGTATTTAGTAAGACCGAGAATTACTACGCACAGAACCAGCGAGAAGTCCTTGGACATTAGCACGAAGAGTTTTGCCCGAGCCCGAAGATACCGTGATTGCAACCATTCGAATTGACAGTCATATAGAATGCTTTGCCATCGAGTCAGCGAAATTATTACGGGTTAATTTCGAAGCAATCCAAGCTGAAACCGAAAAATCCGAGATCTTGAAGCGGGTTGCTTATTTCATCAAGCAGGGTTGACCTGAGAGGAGAAAGCAAATCAGAAATGACGCGGTGGCAGACATATTTTTTCCAACTCCGAACATCGCTCTAATTGATTAAAGAGTGTATTTTTTATGGCGAGCAGGTCGTGATACCATTGCAACTGCACAATGCTATTCTCGAGGAACTGCATTCGGGTCATCCAGGGACAGCACGCATGAAGCTGTTAGTGCGAAGCAAAGTTTACTGGTCCGGAATTGACAACGATATCAAGTCTCATATAAAAAGATGTGGTATTTGCGAGACTAACTCAAAACTACCTCGGAAATGCACGCTGCAAGCATAGCCGATGCAGATGGGACCTTGGTCACGTATTCACATCGATTAGTGGTCCAGTCAATGGTTTCCACTACCTGGTCATCATTGATGCATTTAGCAACTGAAAAGACCGTTGACAATTTGATGGAAACATTCGCTCGGCATGAATTGTGCGACACCATCGTGAGCGACAACGGCCCACAGTTTAAGTCTGACCACTTCAAGAAGATGTGTGCCGAGAACAACATCGATCACATTACCACAGCACTCTACAACCTAAAGTCAAATGTCCGTGCCGAGCGTTTTGTCGAGCTGCTTAAGACAGGACTCAAAAAGTTGAAGGAGGAAGGGAATGTCGACAAAATATTGCGGAAATTTCTAATGTACTATCGCTACATGCCTCTGTATGCACTGGGGATGAAGTCTCCGTACAAACTAATGACTGGGTATGATATGAAGACCAAGTTGGATCTGATTAGGCCCCCTGTAAAGCGAGGTGATGTACGTAACACGAAAATTGAGCAACAGTTCAACGACCACTACGACTTAAGATGGAAGGAGTTCAGTATCGGGGATGCCATTTATTTAAAGTCCATGCTACGCAACATTAATTTTGAGTGGCTGCCAGGGAAGATTGAGAGTCGTGGAGGAACTTTCAATTATGTGGTACAAATCGAACTACAGGAAGGGCGCAGCGTGCGGGTTCACAACAATCAGCTGAAATTCCGTCACGCCGTGATGATCGTGAACCATGCAATGCCAGTCAAATCAACGAAGCCATCGATGCCGGCTCAGACAATGAAGTCAACCGGAATGATCAGCAGAAGCACTAGTCTGGAAATTTCCCGGGGATAGGGAACTGGGGAAAGATTTTATATGTAATTTTTATTTAAACATTTCTTTTCCGGCATGTTGAGGTAAAAAGTTAGTGTTAATTTTTTTGAAACCAAAATTAAATGAGGAATAATTTTTCCTGCCAATTTAGATATGGAAAAGTTATTTCCAATTTATAAAAATTTACATCAATCTTTTCTCCTCAGCAGACCGGAAAAAATATTTGAACCGAAATTACATATAAATTTTTCCCCAGTTCCCTATTCCCGGGGAATTACCAGAATAGTGCTACAGGAGGTGCTACTCCGCCATATAACACGAGATACGGCTGGGAAGATGCCCAGCCGCCTGGATGATTTCGACATTAGTCGATATTAGACGATTAAACAAACATTAGTTTTGTGGATTATTACCCTTTTAGCTCTCGAAGAGAGATGTGTCAGAACGAAGATAAGAAATAAAGACTAGTTAAATACTCGTTTATACAAGCATATAAGTAATCGTGTTATCAATTATCAGATCTACAGCACTCTTACTAGATTCGGAGAATAATAAGACTGTGCTCTAATTCTCTAAGCAGGAAGATAATTTGTAAACGTGTAAGATAAAATTTAAAACGGTTACGATAAATAAACGTCAAAACGTAACACACTCTTATGAGTTATGTAGATTCATATTTAGCCTTTAAGGGCCCATAACTACCGTTCCCATTTAAATTTCAAAAATAATTTTAGGGATACAAGTTATTCTAAATAGCATTTATTCACAAACAATAGTTCAAGTTGTTAAGGGTTGTGGTATGGGTAATTTTACAGGTGAAAATTTTATACAATAAATTATCTTAGCATTTTTAAGTTGTGTTCTCCAAACATTTTTTTTTTACACAAGATACAAATATTGGCATCAAGCGAACAAGATAACATCAAACGTCAAATCGAAATTTTAATTAATTTATATCCTTAATAACTCAAAAAATACAATCTCTAGAAACGTAAATTCTTGCATATACATCAAAGCCATCTAGAATCACACATAGTCGTGTGAAAAATCATATTGGAAAATAGCCGGAGTCGGGAGTTTTTGATATAAAAAACAAGATATGGTTTGATAAACATATAAAACAAGTCAAATGTTTGAAAAGATCATTACAACAGTCAAAAATTTCTTTACTTCGTATGGTAAAGACGTATACAATCTAAGCCTTATTTACGATTCATCCGTTGCATTTTGATTAATATTGTATGTAACGCTGAACTCTGTAAAAGTTATTCTTTAGTCTAAGTACAAAATCACATCATTCAAATCCAATCAAATTTGTATTAAGCAGATCTTAATTTCAGTGTATTTCATTGTTGAAGATGAATGGCTTTATTTAGCACTTTCCGCTCGTTAACAATATCTAAGTATAATAGTCGAATCTTGGAATCTGGAATATTTTCTGTAATCCAGAAATTGCCGTACTTGAAATGTAGAATTTCGGGTAAAGTACAAAACATTATGCGTTTTGAACACCGGAGCGCATTTAACTATAAAATTTAGTTGGTCACAATGAGTTTTTCGAACTACACGAGTTTCTCATCCAATAATTTTTTTGTGTGCCTGAGACTAAGTTCTCAATAGCACCGAAAATTTATTAACTGAAACCATTTCTAGTTACTTGATTTAGATCTAGTTCTGGAGGGACGTTATAGTTTTACCATTTGTTTTTTATCATTAGTTAATTTTTAATCTTTGTAAAATGTATGGGTTAATATTAAGGATCGGCAACGAGTAGGAGATGAAACTTGGATCAATTAACTGTTTCTTTAGAAATCGATTTTATGCAATAGACATCGTGTTTGAACTTAGTACTAGTTAAAAGTTGGTTTTATTGCATAATGTAACTAAATTTTGTACTAATTTGTTCTAATTATCAATTTTCTCAAACACGGTCCTATTAAATAGTGTAGAATTAAATCATTGTAAGACCTTAAAGATTGTTGAGAGCTACTAGTGCCTCTAAATGAAATATTAAACATTTTCACTTTCTGAATTTTTTTAACTAATTTAGATTTGCTATAGGCCGTTATTTATTGTATTCATCGGTTTTCTTAATCGTGTGCAAGTGTGTGTAATGATAGAGTAAAATATTACGAGTGCACAACAAGTTGAAAGCTTTGCTTGATATGTGGAGAACTGATCCATGAGATGTTGTTTAATTAGATACTTGAAACACTTGACTTTAAATTTCTACATTGAGCAACTAACATGGCTTTTGCAGTAATCCACAGACCATCTTATTTTAGGTTATTCTACTCCTAAGTCTTCTTAAGACGATCAAGTAAAATATTCGAATGTTTGACTTTACTGAAAGAATATTTTAATTCCACCGATAACAGTCCATTTTTATAAGTTCACAAATTTACATTCTAAATCGAAATAATTTTATTACTTTTTAAGTAAACTATCGCAGTTAATTAAATTGTTAGAGCTTGAGCTTATTTAATTCTAAAATAAAACTATAAGCTGAAATATCTAACATTGCAATTAATTATTAATAATATCCAAACGACAGCCTTTTATACATTCCTTTGTTTGATTCTTCCACGATAAATTATTTGTGATACTTTTTGACATAAATTTATCTTGCCACTTTACATTTTATCTTAAAAAAATTTAGAGAATGCGAATTTACTAAAACATCACGATATCCAAGTGCTCTTAACCTGCACCGACCAAATTAGCCCGCCTCAATGAAACCTGTCTATAATTTGTTACACATTAATTACAATTTATTACAACAAATTCCGATTTTATTACAGTTACCGGTTTCGAGGAACGAGTGGTTGGTTTAGCTTACAATTAAACCTGCACCGCCAAAATTGTAACTTTTGATGCAGCTATGATATCGGGATGATTCTTGAACCAGAATTTATTACAAATTAATTACATTGAATAAGTTAGTTCAAGACCACCCCTATAACTATCCTAAGGGTAAATTTCACCCCAAAACGATTATATATTTCAAAAACGTCAATTTAACCAAATTTAATAAAAAAAATTACACCAGATTGCCACTAGATTTTAAGAAAAATGTTGCAAGATGTCTTGTCGAGAGTAGTTAATCCCTATCTAGATGTGTAATAAATTATTTTTGGGTCACGATATGCGGAATTCGCTCTCAACGGTAGAGGCCTCGAATAGGTAATTTAAGTGTCGATTTTACCATCTTTAATAATTTATTACAACAGACCGCCACCATATATGGGGTCTAATGTTACTCTGTGGTTGTTGTAATGGGTAGGTCAACCTTATCCAGTTGTGTAATAAAATGTTTTTGTGCCAGGGATACGCGGAATTCGCTCGAAACGGTAGAGGCTTCAAATAGGTAATTTAAAGGTCGATTCTACCAAATTTAATAATTTATTACACCAGACCGCCACAACTGAACAAGGTTGACCTACCCACCACAATGTCCAAGGAGTAACATTTGACTCAATATCTGGTGGCGGTCTGGTGTAATAAATTATTAAAGGTGGTAAAATCGACGACAAATTTCAAAGCTTTACCGTTAGGAGCAAATTCCGTGTAACCTGACCCGAAAATAATTTATTACACAACTGGATAAGGTAGACCTACTCATTACAACAACCACGGAAAACATTAGACCCTATATCTGGTGGTGGTCTGTATAAATTATTAAAGGTTGTAAAATCGACCTTTAAATTACCAATTTGATGGCTATGCCGTTGGGAGCGAATTCCGCATATCGTGACACAAAAATTATTTATTACACATCTGGATAGGGATTAACTACTCTCGACAAGACTTCTTGCAACATTTTTCTTAAAATCTAGTGGCAGTCTGGTGTAATTTTTTTTATTAAATTTGGTTAAATTGACGTTTTTGAAATATATAATCGTTTTGGGGTGAAATTTACCCTTAGGATAGTTATAGGGGTGGTCTTGAACTAACTTATTCAATGTAACTAATTTGTAATAAATTCTGGTTCAAGAATCATCCCGATATCATAGCTACATCAAAAGTTACAATTTTGGCGGTGCAGGTTTAATTGTAAGCTAAACCAACCACTCGTTCCTCGAAACCGGTAACTGTAATAAAATCGGAATTTGTTGTAATAAATTGTAATTAATGTGTAACAAATTATAGTACAGGTTTCATTGAGGCGGGCTAATTTGGTCGGTGCAGGTTAAGAGCACTCGATATCCAATATAAATGTAGACCTCTACGATAATTTTTTTCGTGTGTAAAAGTTATCACTTTTACACATTGCAATTTATCTTGGTTTTTAGAGAATTAGGGCACAGGGGTGAGCCGTCCTCACGATGTAACGCCCACATTACAATATATTGCGTTAACTAGGTATGACTGTGCGTTAGCTGGAACATATATCAATTTATGTGTCATGCAGGAGATGTCGCAACCACCAGTTTTTTGCGCTAGAACTCCATTCCATAAACCATGAACAAAACAACCCAATTAGTGGGTTGTCAAAATCATCCATAAATTTAGCTTTAATTTTTCAAAGGAAAACTCCAAAAATTTTTGAAGTATTATCAAATTTTTTTTAATGTTACTCGTAAATTAACAACTAATTGGGTTTACGAAATTATTATTTAAAATTTCACAGAAACCGTTACTAACCTGAAAATACAACCAATAGGTGACCTACAATTAGATATCAGCAATTATCACCATTATTTCACCGATATTATCAATTTAACGAAATCTTTTTGTTGGAAAATTCAATTTAACTTTAACACAAAAAAATTTACTGAATAATGCCATTAAAATTATTATGATGATTATTACAGCCATTATCTTGACTATGAGTACACATTACAGTAACAACAAACAGTTTTTTTTCCATATAAAGAAAACTCCCATTATCATATCTGAACTAAGCTTTGTAATAATTAGATAAATTCCGCTAAGGTTTGAAATGTTAAAAGCATTTTGTTTTTAACTCATTATAAATATATCGTATCTGCACACATCTAATAAGGTTGGATTTTTATTTAATTTTTTTGCTACAAGGATTTACAGAAACAAATTAAAGTTATAATCCTGTATCCAAATAATCGTAGCACTAATAGAATCGAGTTAACAAAAAAGCTCTTCTGTATGTCTGTAGTTCTATAAAGTTTTATTTTAGCATTTTTGCTTTGGATTATGATCATCACAGAACATATTATGGAACAATAAAATCATAAAAATGGTAATAAACGTATATACATATATGACGATAATTATGCGATGAATTTCGAGCAGCGTTGTATAGAAGCAACAGCAGCAAGCAACAACGCATAATTACACCCGCACGACACAACATTTACCATTTGGTGATAATTATCGAATAGAAGTGGGTGGCAATTCATTGTTTAATTAAAATTGGGTGCCGGTGCTGCTTGTTGCCACATGTTGCTAATTAACTGAGTTTAAATTTTGACGCTAGCAAAATATTTTAAATGTGAAATTGTCATTTACCTGCAATGCGAGAGTTAATTGAAATATTTTTTCGGAGCATTGAACTTAACCATGCCCAAAAAATGGGGTTTTCCATTTTAATGTGTTTTTACCTTTTACTAATCTATTATTGTTTAAATTAATACAAATACATTTTGAAAATGTGGGCTACACAACCGTGTATCATCTCGACGGTCACGAAATCGAGTCCAAATCGAGGCAATAATTTTAGTAAGCAAATATGATTCTAATTGTGCGACGATGTTTCCGGATTAATTGGATTTAGAATGATATTCCATCGTTTTAACACAAATCCTCATTTTTTACGTATGTGTTAGTTTCACACTGTTAAATTGAAAGTTGATTATCGCCCTCGATAGCAGGGTAAGTAGAGCTCTGTTATTTGAGGGTGCCGGGATCGATTCCAGGTCGTGAACAGACAGAAAGTTACGATTGGATGTTTTTAATATGGAATATTAGTTCTACAGGGTGGGACATCTGTTGGTCCTTTTTTCAATCGATGCATTTTAGTACTTAATGTTATCTGTTCTAAAAAATTCTTTGGCATATGAAGAGACAAAAATATGCAATTTATCATCATGGAGTTGCTAATAACACACCAACGCATTTTGATTAGCCAATTTTATTATGGAGATAATCGTTCAAAAACAACTACATTTCGTAAATTACGTGAAAGTTTTGGTCGACATGCTACTAAGCGTGCAATTAGCAAAATTATTGATCGCTTTGAAGAAACTGGTTTAGCGGAAGGTAGTAGCTGCAGGTATCGTTCACAAGAACTAAACATTTCACGAACCACATTACGACGCATCCATACAAATTCGTTATTCACGAAGTAGAAGTTCATCCCCCTGGAGTCACTCGCAAGTTGTTAGCTGGTTTTTTCTGGCCCGTATTTAACACCACTGGATTATTTTTTGAGCGGGTATTTGAATGGTAAAGTGTATGCTACTCATCCACAAACAATTGAATAACTTAAAAGCAACATTCGAGCTGAAATTGAGGTCATTGATTCGCTTTTATTGGAAAAAGTCATCCAATATTTTGATGTTCGGATGCAGGCCTGTATACAAAGTCGTAGTGAGCATTTGAACGATATTGTTTTTCATACATAAATGGCAGATATACACCTTTCCTTATCAATAAAAAAATTTGACTTTTCATCTCAAAATTTGTGTTTTATTTGCAAATGAAAAAGGACTAATAGATCGCCCACTCTGTACAAGTTAACTCAATTGTAGTTTTGTACACGTCCTGGTTAGGAAGATTCCATTAGAATGAATTGATGAGCAGTTTAACAAGCTTTTTGAAATGCTCACGAAATCTGAGTCTAAATTTATGGGAAGGCATGTTAATGGCCATTTACCACTTTCACTCAGCCACAACAAATCTTAACATACTTGCTGCATTGGTTAGGAAGTTTTAATCAGGCTGGATGGATGAGCAATTTAAGAACACATTTGAAGTACTCGCGGAACCTGAGTCCAAATCTCTGGTAATGCGTAATAATGGCCGTTTACCATTTTCGCTCCAAATCAAAGTGGAAATCGAAAAATTCTTAGCAAATTTGCTGTTCTGGTTAGGAAGTTTCATTCAGGCTGGCTGGATAAGCAATTTACCAACAAGTTTGAGGTGCTCACGGAGCCTGAGTCTAAAATTTTTAAAAAAGCGTGATAATGGCCTAGCTATTCTGGTTAGAAAGTTCCAAATAGGCTGATTTGAGGTGCTAACAAAACCAGAGTCTAAATATCTGGGCAGGCGTGTTAATGGCTGTTTAAAATATTCCCTCAAACTCAAAAGAAAATTCAAAAATTCTCAACAAATTTGCTGTCCTGGTTAGAAAGTTTTAATCAGGCTGGCTGGATAAGCAATTTAGCAACTATTTGAGGTGCTCACGAGACCTGAGTCCAATCTCTGTGCGTTTACCATTTTCACTCAAACCAAAAGCGAAATTCAGAAATTCGTAACAAATTTGCTGTCTCGGTTAGGAAGTTTTGATCATTGTGACTTGATGAGCACCTTAGCAAGCCTATTTGAGGTGCTTATGGCACTTAAGTCCAACTTTTTGGCAAGGCGTTTTAATGGTCGTTTACCATTTTGACTCAACCCCAAAATAGAAATATTAAAATTCTTAACAAATTTGCTGTCCAGACTAGGAAGTTCAAATCAGGCTACCTGGATGGGAAATGTAAGAAATCTCTCTGGAAAAGCTTGATGTTAGCTGTTTACAATTTACTCTCAAACTCAAAATAGAAATTCAAAAATTCTTAACAAATGTGCTTTTCTGGTTGGGAAGTTTTAATCAGGTTGACTTGATGATTAATTTAGCAGCATTTAAGGTGTTTACGGAACCTGAGTCCAAATTTGTGAGAAGGCATAAAAACCCGTTTACCCTTTTCACTCAAACACAAAATAGAAATAGAAAAATTCTTAACTAATTTGCTGTCCGGTTTATAAAGTTTCAATTAGTCTGTTTGGATGAGCAATTTAGCAAACTATTTCATTTGGTAACGGAACCTGAGTTCAAATCTCTGGGAGGGCGTGTTAAAGGCCGTTTGCCATTTCCGCTCAAACTCAAAGTCGAAATACTGTTTGAAACTTCCTAACCAGGACAACAAAATGGTTAGAAATTTTTGAATTTCCCTTTAGAGTTTGAGCGAAAATGATAAACGGCCTTTAACACGCCATCCCAGAGATTTGGACTCAGGTTCCGTGAGTTTCTCAAATAGGTTACTAAATAGCTCATCCATTCAGCTTGATTGAAACTTCCTAACCAGGACAGTAGATTTGTTAAGAATTTTTATATTTCTATTTTGGGATTGCGTGAAAATGGTAAATTGCCATTGAAAGGCCTTTCCAGAGATTTGGACTCAAGTTCCGTTTCCACGTATAATAGGCTGCTAAATTGCCCATTCAGCTAGCCTTATTGGAATTTCTTAACCAGGACAATGCAATCCCGACTAGTTTTTGAATTTCTATTTTGAGTTTGAGCGAAAATGGTAAACGCCTTTCCATAAACTTAGGCTCACGTTTCGTGAGCACCTCGAATAGGTTGCTAAATTGATCTTTTTCCTGTTGTAGTTCTATTTTGCGGTTGAGTGAAAATGGTATAAACAGCCATTAAGACGCCTTCCCAAAAATTTGAACTCAAGTTCCGTAAGCACCTCAAATAGGTTGCCTCAAATAGGATGAGCAATTACATCAAGACAACTTGATTGAAACTTCCTAACCAGGATATCAACTTTGTTAAGAATTTTTGTATTTCTATTTAGGGTTTGAGGGAAAATGGTAGACCGCTATTAACACGACGTCCAAGAAATTTGGACTCCGTGACCACCTCTAATTGGCTACTAAATTGCTTATTCAGCCAGCTTGATTAAAACTACAGCAAATTTTTTTAATGAATTTTAGAATTTTTATTGTGAGTTTGCATGAAACTTTTGCATGTAACTGGCCAATAAAACGCCTTCCCAGAATTTCGGCTCTGGTTTCGTGAGCACCTCAAATTGCTTGCCAAATTGCTCATAAAGTCAGCCTAATTGAAACGTCTTAACGACAGCAAATCTGTTAAGAATTTTTGTATTTCTATTTTGAGCTTGAGTGAAAATGGTAAACGGTCATTAAAAGGCCTTCCCAGTGATTTGGACTCACGTTCCGTTTCCACGTGTAATAATAGGTTGCTAAATTGCCCATTCAGCTAGCCTTATTGGAATTTCTTGAATTTTTATTTTTACTTTGAGCGAAAATGAAAAACGTCCCTTAACACGACTGCCCAGAAATTTGAACTCAGATTCCGTGAGCACCTCATTAAAGGTTGCTAAATTGTCCATTTTGCCAGTTTGAGGGAAACTTCCTAATCAGGACAACATATTAGATAAGAATTTTTGAATTTCTATTTTAAGTTTGAGTGAAAATGGTTATCGGCCATTATCACGCTTTCCTAGGGTTTGTTAATAATTTTTGTATTTCATTTTGAGTTTGCAAGACTTTGCAGAGCTTTGGACTAAAAAAGAGCTTTGGGCTTTAAAAATAGGTCACTGAATTGCTCACTCAGCCAGCCTGATTAAAACTTCCTAATCGGGACAGCAAGTTTGCAACGAATTTTTGTTTTTCAATTTTCAGTTTGAGCGAAAATGGTGAAGGACCATTATCATGCGCCTTCTTAGAGATTTGGGCTCAGGTTCGGAGACACCTCACATAGCTTGTTAAACTGTTCATTCAATTCAGTCTAACTGAAATTACCTAACCGGGACAGCATATTTGGTCGAAAATGGTAAATAAATGGTCGTTTCGCTCAAAAGCACGCCTTGTCGAAGATTTGGACTCAGATTCCGTTAGCACCTCAAATAGGTTGTTAAATTGCTATTTCAGCCATCCTAATAAAAATTTCCAGGCAATAACAGCAATTTGGATGCGAAATTATTTATATTATTTGTGAGACCTACAAAATTTTTCTTAAATCAACGATAGTCATCTTTAAAACACTAAATATCCAATCTCAGCAATTATGGGATAAGATCTAGAGGGAAGCTAAAATATGAGGGCGTATATCACGATAGTCATTACCGACGCCAGGACTATGTGACAAGACAACAGTCAGTCCTTGCCAGGAAGTACAGCCGCCTACTCCCGAAGAACAGAAACCATCCTTGGACAGTCATAACAAAGCGTTGGCCAGTCTGAACTCCTTTGACTTTTGTACGAATTTTATCAATTGACTTTTCTTATACCAGTCGGATTGATCACAATATACTGATATTGGAGAACAAAGATTAAATACAAAAACAGTTTAATGTTTGAACCATCTGCACATCTATTTGCGGGTGATTTAAAAATTTCAGAACACAAGATACCAAATTACTACAAGACGGCATAGATAGAATCAGCGAGTTGTGTGAAGTCAACGAATTACTTCTCAATATCGATGTAAAACTATGTTCTTTCACCGGAAAACTTAACATTAACGTCATAAAAATTAAAAGAGGAAATGAGACAACAGATTTGACTTGATTATTGCCAAGGCGAATTCTATGTTTGGTTTTATCAGGAGATGGACTTAAACTATCAGCACACCGTATTAATTTTACACTTCAGTTATATCAGATCTGAGCTGGAATATTTAGTCCAGTTTCGTGCCCTTTACTTTTTTACTTGGGGCGAAAATTACTTGGGGTATCTAGGGACATTATCGGCGTTTTATGTTTGTCGGTGATGTTGGCGTCGGCGATTTGTGTGTTGGCCATGTAGATTTCCTCGATGTAAGTTTCTGCGATGTGGTTGTGCCATCGATTCGGTTGTGTTGGCCAGTCATAAGTCAACAATCTGGGCGGATACTGATAAATACAGAAAATTTACATTCATTCAATGATATACTAGAAAATATAAATTCTATGCTGAAATCAAATTCCCAATAAGTCTTAAAGTTCGACTGTATAAATATTCAATTGTATGCCACAGTTTCCTAAATACTCGACTTTGCTACACCCGGGTAGTCGAGTAATCAGTTCCTCATTATCCGGGTATCCGGGTATACTCGACTTATTTTTTTGTACGTGTATTTTAAAAATACAAGAGCTTTTAGGGTGGCAGTATTTAAACGGCTACATAGCTTGGTAGTTATATTACCTGCCGCAGAAAGTACATGGTCACATACAGTGGATGTGGGATGCATTTTAAGTAATACTTGGTACAGTTGTTTCATCGGTTCAGTTTTTTTACCATCATGATCATTGACCTAGTGAAGGTTTGGAGAGATATTTCTAATTCATCATAGGGCATACGGTTCTATTCCACTTCATCTGATGAGCTATTAATAATGGCTTCGGGTTGGTCTCGAGCTTGTATGATAACATCAAACAGCTTCTTCTGATGAAAATAAGTTTGCATCATTAGCTTAACTCCAAGTTTATTAGGCGCAGAATTTATATGCTGTGTCTTGCAGTCCAGAAGGTCGCTCAATAACTTTCCTTGGTTTCCGATTATCTCTTTATTTAAAATTTTACTTCAGAATTGCCGATATTTTAAAAAATTTATTTGAAATATTCGAATTTTTAGAAATAACTTTAAGCACGGGCAAACGCATGGCATGGTCTTACCATAGGTGGCCTTCAACGCCTCTTAAGCTAGCAGTATGAGTTCTGCAGAACATTACAAGAAAGTATGAATAATTATAGGCTAATAATAGACTAATTAAATGCTCTATTAAAAATTTTTGGGCTCCACCTCTTCCAACTAAAACGATGGGTTCTGCTAGCTTTAGAAAAAGTTAGCAGAACCCATATCAAAATTGATTTAAAAACAATTGGAAAATTAAAGGTTTATTTTAGGCTAATTAATTGCCATATTTAAATTTTTTTATTCTGGTCATTCTAGAAAAGCATACGGGTTTATCACTTCAAAGCTAGCAGAGCGTAAATCGAAAATCGGACCAAAAATCAAAATAGAACCCAAAACACGTTCAACTGACATACAAATAATTTTGGACTCATTATGACCTAATGAAATGTCCCATTAAAACATTTTGGGCTGCACTCGTTCTTGATCACACTTCAGGCCATTTAAACTAAAGCGAGCCGAAATTAGAACCCAAAACAAGATCAATTGGCATACAAATAATTTTAGGCTCATTATGGCCTAATCAAATGCGCCATTAAAAAATTTTGGCCTCCACTCGTTTTTGACGAAACTGCAGGTCATTTAATCTAAAACTATCACGGCTAGCTCGCCAGAGCAAGCCAAATCTTCCACCACATCTCGAACGCTTTTGAATGCAATGTACCACTCATATGCACGAGTTTTTGATAAAGTCGATCCATCGTTAGCCTTCGGTGACATTTTCAGCATTTCGGCACACCAAATTCCATTTGAAATTCAAAGTTTGAGACCAATTCTTTGTTCGATATTTATAATCATTATAAAAATCGTGGAACACAGTTGAAATGAACTGGCAAAATAGAGCACTGTAAACAAACTAAATAACAAATCGCTCTCAAACTTTACGTCAAGATGGAGGACAGTAGTGCCAACTTAGAAACATAAATATTTTTACAATCCCTTTAAGTGGGCTTTTTAAATGATGATTTGCCGTCACTTTTTTTGAAAGTATGCAAAAGCAAAATTATTTAGCGATTTGGCTTCTGCTAGCTTTCGATTAAATGACCTGAACTTTGGTCAAGAACGAGTGGAGCCTAAAATTTGTTAATGAAATATTTGATTAGGCCATAATGAGCCTAAAATTATTTGTATGTCAATTGATCATGTTTTGGGTTCTCATTTCGGTTTTGGTCCGATTTTCGATTTGGGTTCTCCTAGCTTTGAAGTGATAAAGCCTTATGCCTTTTCTAGAATGAGCAGAATAAAAAAAATTTAAATATGACATTTAATTAGCCTAAAATTAACCTTTAATTTTCCAATTGTTTTTAAATCATTTTTTGATATGGGTTCTGCTAACTTTTTCTAAAGCTAGCAGAACTCATCGTTTTAGCTGGAAGGGGTGGAGGCCTACATTATTTAATGAGGCATTTAATTCATACTATCTTATAATGTTCTGCTGTATGGGTTCTGCTAGCTTAAGCGACGTGGCTTTCAACGTAAACAATACTTCCATAGCACGAAAATTGAAAATTGAAAAAATGAAAGTTGGCGTTACCCGAGTACTCGAGGTAATCGATACTCGACCTTGAAAACTCTATATACGAGTACACGTTAATCTTCCAGGCATTCACACGTACATTTAAAAAATGTTGACCAGACAACTAACGCTAACCCATCTTATTTTCATGTTAATGATATCAGAGTGTTTGCATAACTACACAATAATTTCGGCATCCACAAAACATTCTGTGGTTTCGATGTGTGTATATGTATGTGATATGTGGCCTAAATGAGGATGTGGTTTATACATTTTTTGGATGGTAGCTTTTTTAACATATTTTATGTCGTAAATAAATTGTAATTTATGTTTTTGTTTGGTTATGAAAAGCAATTTTTTGCATATTTCGTTTAGAAGAAGAATATAGGCAAAGATATTTCTTGTATATGGTTAAATTAAGAATGGAAAAGAGGAGGTCAATGTTGCTGGTTTTGTTTTCCCTGGATTTAAATTGTTACCACTTTTATATTATGATAAATGGTTTAAGCCCATTATGTGTATGCGTATTTATATTGGTTAGGAGTTTAATTCGTGAATTTGTGAAAATAAATTATGGACAAATTTTAGTACTTCAAGCTCGCATCACTCTTAGCGAAATCTCAAATTAAACTTAGTTTAAACATAAATGTTTCAATTAAGCCAAAATTAATAAAACCTATATTGTTTTGGCTTTCGGATTTGCGCAATACACGGTTACGTCGATAGAAAACCATCTTACGCCATTTAGAACCACATTCTATAGGAGGTGACAGTTTTTTTTGACGAAAATGATGAATTTGAGGTAGTGTAGCCGTAAAAACTCGAGTCTGGTAGGAAAGCCAGAATAATGATGGATTCCAATTTTAAAAAGTACTTTGGTTTATCTAAAAAAAATTTGATAGGGCTAGTTATGCGCCAGCGAAATCTAGAAGAAAGATTTTTCTAATCTTTGATTTTTATGTGATGTTGATTTTAAAAAAATCGATTTCGGAAATTGTTCGTTCCTCAGTGCGTATCAATAACTGTTATGTTTCTTAATTTAACAAAATAAAATTTGCGTATAATGTTCAGCTGCAAAAATTCTGCATAAATGCGTATTACGCGTTGGGTAATTAATAAACAATTGGGTTCCAATTTTAAAAGTGTTAACTAAGGATGAAGCTTACCATAACGTAAAAGTTATGCTAACAAAGTAATAATAGCGTTTAACTCATTGCTAACAGGAACAACCATTTTCGACATTATCGACGTACTGTCTATATATCTATATTGTCGACTTCATTTTATTAATGGGGGGCTTTGGTGTAGAAGGTCTATGTACTAACCCAAATGTAAACTTCATCTGATCGTCGTACTCCATGATAATCAACCAAAGAGGCTCTGGTGACCGAAAAACGATGGAATAACCGAACACCGAGATCTAGCAAATGATTTTCTTTCCACTGACCCACTACCAATGAGTGTACAATAATTTTTAGCGCAGGTGGTACACCAACTGCACAGTAAGCTAATCCGCCCTCACACGAGGCAGGCTCAAGGAGAATGAAAATGTTGAACGCAGAACGTGAACAAAGAAAACAACCACGATATCGTTAGACAAAACGCTGAGTTAAAGGAATCGCTGGAAAACTTAATTAAACTCAATGGACAACTATTCAAAGAAGTCGAACAGCTTAAAGAAGAAATTGCTATAATCAAAAATTAGAACCAATGCAAACAAAATACTATAGCTACCTATAAGAAACTGATAAAGATAAATTGGCGAATGAAATGTGTTTTATACGAAAGCAAATTAAAACTAAACGTCAAAACAAAAATAAAGGGTTGACAAATTTATTTCAGTAATTATTTTTCATGTCCACTAGCGGTTGTAGTTTTAAGTGTAGTGTTCCCGATATTGCGGACAGTTTCCTTTACTCCCGAGATTTGATCGGGTGAACTCAAAATTCCATAGACTGGTTCGAGTCTACCAATAGAGACAGATTGCTGCTTCTCTTTGGTTGTAATATAAAGTGCTTACGAAGTCATCCTATCACTTTGAATACGCTTTCATAAGGTAGTGTTAGGTCAGTGTGTACTTTGTCTATTTGTACGAGAACGTTGAATCATGTGACTGTTTGCAATGACTTTCGAACAAATATTTCGTTTTGATTGGTTTTACACGTGGACCGATGGGATAAGTTTGTGTATCGTGGGGTGCAATTGATCTATCACTGTGTCAGTGGTAACATGGGGTGTAAGTGGGTTTTCTACAAAGGACTCCGAAGGAATTTTGATAGGTTGATCGTGTACCAGTTATAATAATATTAACATTTTACCTGTTCCACAAAGAACAGTAGTACCAAAAGTGCTTCACGGAAATCATGGAAATCCTTCACGGAGTAACTATATTAGTGGTCCACCAATACTTCAACAAACAGAATCCAATTGGTAATAGTACAGCAACAACAGGTTCAAGCCACCAATGATTCCACCAAAAAGGGGAGAACCAATGGACACCGTGTCCAATCAAAACCAACTACCAATTTCAGCCGATGGGTCCTCTAAAGGATCCGATCGCGTATACAGCTGAAGATCAGCAAGAACTAATGGAAGAGGGAGATGAAGAACAGCGTCAACTGTACTTCCCCGATCTAGAGGAAGGTGAGGTGGATGATGAAAATTTTCATCCCGAAGCCTCCCAGCCGGAATCGGATACGTAGATGTGAACAAACATCAAACGTATACACTTCTTTACATACACATCCACCTAAATAGAACCAAAATCCTAAAAATTTTATTAGACACGGGATCGAATAAATATTTTCTGAACCCTGAATTCATTCATCCTTCACGGATACGATCCATACATCCAGTGAACGTTAAAACTATGTTTAACGATTACCAAATAAACCAAAAAGTTATAGTCCCCGGACTTATGGAATATAAAACAAAGGTACCTTTGGAATTCCTTCTTTTTAAATTTCATAAACACTTTGGTGGCTTATTAGGACTGCAGTTGAAGCAACAATTAGGGGTCATCCTAGACCTTGGCAAATCTGTTCTTAAAACAGATGGTTGAGATTCCGCTATTGTTCAAACCTAGCTATGCTTCAAAAGTTTACAACATATTACCCCGAAGCACATATACATGACTCCGACAACAATAAACGAACACTTAATTAGTCCCGAAGGAATCTATCACTGCAAAAATTGGTGTGCAGTTTTAGAAGTTGTGAACTATAGTAACAAACCCCATACTTTCGTAATCGAACAGTCAATTAAAGCCGAATTATTTAAAATAAATTATCGCGCCGAATCTAATCACTGTAACATCCAAGAATGCGATACACCTATTCTAGCAGAAACCATTTCTAATTTAATTAGAACAAAACACCTCAACGGTGAAGAAAAGACGGAAATTTTGAAATTATGTCATCTGTGCGAGGAATTATTTCTTAGAACAGACCAACGTTTGTCCGTTACAAATTCCGGAAAAGCACTAAATAAATCTTAAAGATGGCCAACCCGTCTTTACTAAATGTTATCGATATCCTCATATCCAACAGGAGGAAATCAAAAGACATATCGATAAGATATTACAGGACGGAATTATTCGTCCAAGCTTCTCGCCCTGGTCGTATTCTGTTTGGGTTGTACCCAAAAAGACTGATGCCAGCGGAAAGGTCAAGTGGCGATTGGTAATAGACTATCGCAAGCTAAACGAGAAGACAATCGACGATCCGTACCCTTTACCAAACATCATCGATATTCTCGATAAATTAGATAGATAGAATTCCGTCGATCATGGTCATTATGAGTACATAAGAAAGCCATTCGGTCTGAAGAATGCCCCTTCAACTTTTCAAATGTCATGGATAATGTGTTAGGCGATATCCAAGGTAAATATTGCTTGTGTTACATGGATGATATCATTGTATTCTCGACGTCACTCCAAGAACACATAGAAAATCTAAAGCAAGTCTTCAATAAAATAAGAAACGCTAACCTGAAAGTACAAATAGACAAATCGGAATTTCTTCATCGAGAAATTGTTTTTTTGGGCCATATCGTTACTTGCGACGGAGTTAAATCCAACCCCGACAAAAAACAAGCTATTAAGGAATTCTCCGTTCCTAAAACGGAGAAGCAAATTAAAAGATTTTTGGGTCTTCTGGGATATTACCGAAAGTTCATAAAGAACTTCTACGACGTAACCAAACCATAAACGGAATGTCTAAGGAAAGGTAAAGAAATAATCCTTGACACAAATTATCTATATTGTTTCGAATATTGCAAGGAGTTGTTGTGTAATGAACCAATCTTGCAATATCCCGATTTTACTAAGGAATTCATCCTCTCCACAGATGCAAGCAATGTAGCTATTGGCGCCGTAATTCACATGGTCCAATAGAGAAAGATAAACCAATTTGCTGTGCCTCTAGAACCTTAACTGTCATGGAGCAAAATTACTCCACAATAGAAAAAGAGCTTCTGGCCATTGTCTGGTCCACAAAATACTTTAGACCATATCTATTCGGTGAAAAATTCAAAATTGTGACGGACGGACCACAAGCCGATGACTTGACTTTTCAACCTCAAGGAACCAAACTCCAAATTGGTTCGATGGAGATTGCAACTAGAGGAATACGATTACGAAATCGTATATAAGAAGGGTGTAAAAAATACAAATGCGGACGCATTGTCACGGATACAACCCGAACCTCTCACCGTTAATAATATTAACACTTCCGGCATATCTGAATTCTCCACGGAACCAGAAAGGAGAAGTAAATCCGAAGACATTGTACCAACAACTAATTCCCCAATAAATCATTTTAGCTCACAGCTGATAATAACAATTGATCCCGAAATGTTAGGATCAAATATCCTTCATGAACATGCCTTCAGAAAACATAGGGTAATAATTTATATGCCTAATTATCACTTACCAACCATACAACTTAATATAAGAACACTTGTAACAAAATATCGAGTTACAGGCATCATGTGTGATGATCTCGAAGCTGTTCAGGATAGCTAAAGAAGCCTATCTAGAAAAATTCGGAACCTCTTCAAAAAATTATTTGGTAAGAGCACACGTCCTTTTAACGGATGTGTTAGATCCTGAAGATCAAAACGCGATGATCAGAAAAAGGCATGAAGAAAATCACCACTGAGGAATATTGGAGAATTATGAGTTCATCAAAAGGACTCACTATTTCCCAAATATGAAAAACCTCATAACAACATACATCAATAATTGCAATATATGCTTGCAAACGAAATACGATTTATGTTTTTTTTAAACAATGTATTTTTCACAGACAAATTCTCAAAATTTGCTGCAGCCTTCTACATGAAGTCGCGAACCAGTAAAGAAGTTCAAAAAACACTAATTCAATTGTTTAGTGCCAATGGTAAACCTTCGAAAATTATATCAGACAATGAAGGGAACATGCCATCCAATTACACCACACCTCGTAATATTCATCAACAGGAAATTTATCCGTAGAACGACTGCATTCGACCTTGCAGGAACTCATAGTCCATATTTAAACGCCTCAAGAGAGTATCAAAAATCTGATTCACAATTGCATCCTCTCGTATAACAACACCATAAATTCGGCGACAAAATTCACGCTTTTCGAGCTTTTAACGGGTCACTACACCATTTTAGGACAACCTATCGATCCAGTATTCGCAAATGCGCAGGAGTACCTGTTCAACCATACCTTATCATATGATGAGTTATGCAAACGGATTCATGACGAAACTCATGCAAAGAAAATAAGGCTGATCAATAAACTTGACAGTGATCGAGTCAAACCTCCAAATTTAAAAGTAAACCATACCATCCATGTTCGCAACAAAAAACGATCGAAAATCAAATCAGGATTTGTCGTCAGAAAAGTCCTAAAGGATAACGAAAGATGGCAAGTACCACAAAAACTGATAAAGCAATCTTTTCAGGTGTCCTTTAACCTTGAGTCAAACACTCAGGGTAACCAACCTGGGGGAGAACAAGGGCCTGATACCAATCAAGCTAGGCCAGGCCCGAGTCATCAATAAGTACACGAGAATAATCCACGTAATCAACATGCAGCATTATGTAGAAAATCTTCGCACTATTCAGGCCAACATTCATCTGGTAGGGAAATCCATAAATAGTAACAAAGAGTATTCGTACGCTTTCAGAAATAAAATGGAAATGCTCCAACATAAAAATAGAAAATTAGACAAAATCATCAACCTTTTGAAACCTACACGGATCAAAAGAGGCCTCATTAATGGATTAGGTTCTCTAATCAAAGACATCACGGGAAACCTAAATCAACATGACCTAGAAGACATCGGTAACGCAATGCACAATCTCCACCAAAATCAGAATAAATTAAACGAACAAAACAATAGATTCAACGATATACAGAAATACGTAAGGAACAGTAACAACAAAATTACATTTGAACTAAACCGACTGACTGAGAGGATAGACCAATACGTATTCAAGTTAATCAATACCATAGACACACTATCCCAGCATATCGACGACATATTACAGGGTGGCTGACACGAAGTGTTACCAAAACAAAACGCCACAGAATTTTTATTTTTTGGCAAAATTTATTGAATCAACGTAAAAAATGTTCACAAATATTTAAATTTTCGAATTGCATTAGCAGTTTTCGATTTGGCCACTCTTACCCGCGATTATGGCCTTCAAACGGCCGACAAAGCTATTGCATGCAGCACGAAAGTGGCTCTACAGTATTTTGGCCCATTCCCGGCGAAGCGCTTGCTTGAGATGATCGAAACTTTGGTATTTTTTTGTCCCAACCTTGCTCTTCAAAGTACCCAAAACCGAGAAATCTAGCGGATTTGCATCTGGTGAATTTGGTGGCCATTGTGCAGTGGAAATGAACCGCGGAACGTTGTTTCTCAGCCAATCTTGATTGACGCGCACTTTATGACTCGGCGCCGAGTCCTGTTGAAATGTCCAGGCTCTGTGGCCGAACTGTTTTTGTGCTCAAGGCTTCAACGCTCCCTCCAACACATGATTCCGATAAATTTGATCATTTATCTTGATGCCAAGGTCCAAAAAAACGAGCGGTGAACGGCTATCGACCGTTACGGCGGCCCAAACCATCATTATCGGCAGCGCTTGGTTTTGAGTGGCAATCCGTTGGTCCAGATTTGCAGTAGAAGGGCCGGGCAAGTAAATCCGGTCGTTTTGCTTGTTCACATATTGCTCAATAACGAACGGTGACTCATCGGAGAAAGCCAAATTCGGCAAATCGCCACTTTCGTGCAAGCGTAACAACTCCTTTGCTCTTTCCACTCTAATTTTTTTTTGAGCATCGGCGAGACCATGCGTTTTATGGAATTTCAAGGTCATTAGTCCAAGATGATCTTTTAATATGTGCTGCATCCGTTCGACCGAAATGTCGCGAGCCATTTTTCTGTCGCTACGGCGCGGATTTCGGTTTTGCAATGCTGCCAGTATAGTTATAACGATTTATGGTGCGATACACAAACATTTTATTCATATGCAGATGTTTTAACAGGTTAACAATATGCGGCTGTGTTTTTCCAGCCAAATATAGAGCAATCACACTATTACGCTTGAATTCCATTGCGGATAACTTTTTTTCTGAATATTTCCCATAATATGCTTTTGTACGATTGTTAACAATGGAATGAACTGTCATTAGTGTAAATTTGAGCCCTCTGTCATCACTAGTTTGACAGCAATGACAGTTGAAGTTGGTAACACTCCGTGTCCGTCACCCGGTAGACACACTAAGTTCAGCCAAACACCGACGAATTTCACGACACTTACTAACAAATCCACTTTAAACGAAATCCACTTTATCAACGACATATTAGCTCATGACCGCAAATAAATCTTAAATCCTAATAACATTTTTGACTTACTAACTCTATATACAGGGATACTACAATCAATCCAAAATTATACTTAGCATACAGGTACCGTCCTTTTTAGAATCAGTATTTAGTTATTACAATATTAAACCTATCTCCTCCAAAAACCAATTGATTACCCCATCTCTTCACACAACATGATCCTAGATGAACAAAATTACCAATTCATTCTTGAACCATGCAACGAAGTTGAGAACACATATTATTGCCACAAACAATCACTACGATCAATATCGCATACCTGTATGCCGAACATAATAATGCAGAAACCAGCCCGGTGTAATCATACTAACCTCGATCTGGAGGGCGAGATTAGTGAACTTATTATACCAGCAAAGGATGAAATCCATCCAAGGCCAATCATTAATCGAATTCAATAACAGTGAAATCAATATCCAAGGCATCATAAACAACAGTAACAAATTCATCTACGAAGAAGATGAAATAATCATACTACCATATCACAACGTTGAAAGTCATCGTCTTATACCATCGTTGTCCCTCCCCAAAATGACATATTGAACATTAGAACATATAGGGAACACATTCAAATTCTACAGGAACAAACTTTTTCTAACACAATTAGAAGCTATAGCACATCCGGAATTGTAACAATCATCATTATATCAATAATCGTCTATTTTATCTGGCCGAGATTCTACAATTTAGTGAGAAGCAAAAAACTCTGACGAGAGACAATCGTGTAACCCACAACCGGCCACTAGAACTAAATCCTTATGGCCTTCTCTTCGGTGGGAGGAGTTACGATCCTCTACCGGTATAACCAGTATTGCAACAACAACGTGAAACGACGTGGATCTACTTTTCTATTGCGCGCGGAGTAACACCATGAAAACCACGCGCAACGAAAATTGCAAAGTATGCATAAATACAGGGTGGCTGAGACCAAATATTACTGACTTCACTCTGCTGTCATTTGTGTAGTTGTCATTTTCGCGCGTCAATTTTTTGACAGATTGAAGTTTGGTTAATTGTTTACATGTGGTCAACAAATAATTGTTCTAAATTAATATCTTCATAAAAAAATCGTAATGGAATTCAAACGTAATAGTGTAATTGCACTGTATTTGGGTGGAAATTCACAAGCGGCAATAGTTCGTCAGCTCCAGCATTAGAATGTGAATAAAATGTTTGTGTATCGAACAATAACTCGATACAACGAAACTGGTAGCATCGCTAAACGCAACAGAGGCGGTCCTAAAAAGACAGCAACATCAAAAGAAATGATACGAAATGTGAAGAAACGAATCCAACGAAATCCTCGTCAAAGTGCCCATCAATTAGCCGCACGTCTACATGTTTCACGATACAGCATTCAAACCATATTGAAAAATGAACTACACTTGAAGCCCTACAAGATACAAAAATTTCTAGATCTTACGGAGGCACAAAAAAAAGTTAGGCTTGAAAGAACACGAGCATTGAAGGCCTTGGCCGAACGTGATGAGATTCCAAAAATTGTCTTTTCTGATGAGAAAATTTTCACCATTCAACAGTATGTGAATAAAGAAAATGATCGTGTTTGGTTAGAGCACAAGTCCAACGATAATTTGGACACAAGAGTTGCCATGTGCAAGCAATCACCAGCTTATGTTATGGTTTGGGCTGCAGTGACTGCAGATGGACGCACTCCTCTGGATTTCATCGAACATGGAATCAAGGTAAACCAAGAGGTGTACCGCCAAAAGATCCTAAACGATGCTTTGCTATCTTGGGCACGTAAACACTTTGGTACGAACCGTTGGACATTCCAACAGGACTCGGTACCGTCACACAAAGCTCGAGCGACACAGCAATTTTTACAAAATTGCGTTCCGCGGCTGATTTCGTCGAAAGAATGGCCACCATATTCACCAGACTTGAATCCCATGGATTTCTCCATATGGTCCATTTTGGAGAGTAAGGTGTCCACTAAAAAATACGAAAGTGTTGATGCATTGAAGTCAGCTCTTGTTCGAGAATGGAATAAAATTCCGCAAGCTCACGCAGACCTAAGCATTCAATGCTTTCTATGGAAGACTGAATCAAATAATCAGAGCCAAAGGAGGTCATATCGAGCAGTAACATGTTTTTCATAAAATGTAATGTTTTCAACATATTCCACGAAATTTCAATAAAAGATAATCAAAATTAAAAAAATTACAGCGTTTTCATTTGGTAACACTTGGTCTTAGCCACCCTGTACATAGACATGCATTTATACTTTTATAATAAAGTTGGAATTAAAAACATAATTAGGTCATCGGCCTCACTATGATTTTCTCCTAGTTCTGGTTCTAGTCTTGACGTGTGAAAAGTGTCAGGAGGTTGAATGGGTTCGTCATATACCGAGAATGGGCGATATTCAGTCGCTTTAAGAACAACCTTAATATTTGTTGGTCATCGCTCTCATCAAGATTTTCATATAGTTCTGGTTCAAGCCATGACGTGTAACATGTTTCAGGTGGTTGTCATAGGACATTCTCCTGAAACTTCTTACTCGTAAAGACTGGAACCAGAACTATTCGAAAATCATAGTGAGACCGATGACTGAATACGGGCTATTCATGGAACGAGGGTCTCATTACAACCTCATGAAACTTCTTATCTTTTTACTTTTTGTGAACAAATTAAAGATTTTTACAACTTTCTTAGTGTGGAGTGTATTTATGACCAATTTACTTTAATATTGGCGCTGTGCTTGATAAACTAATTTATTTATTAATTTCGATAAGAAAACGAATATTTTAGAAATTTGTGAGCAATAGTTTTTAAGTTATGAGTGAAATTCAAAGCGACTAATTTTACAGTAAAACCTTCATTATCTCTAGAACGGTTACGCAGTTAAGATATGTGTTGTCATTTAATTATTTGTTCAGATAAGTGTCCTTCATCCCTATATTGTGCCAAGTGTACAACGAAGTTGATTTAGGTTAGTTAGGGGCAACTTACTCGTAAATATCAATTTCCTAATGAAATTTTTGCTTTACGGTTTAAAATTTAGGTTATAGCATTACAACAAGTCTTAATTCAAAGTTTGTTAGTCATTTCCATATTTCTTATACGCTTTGAAAATATTTCTTCATTTTCCGCTGCATGGCGCAAAAATAAAATTTATGCCATGTTACAACTTTTCAAATTATAAAACGAATTTAACACAAAAAAAAAAAACACCAAACAAACGAGCACAGTAAAATTTAAATGAAGAAAAATCCGTTTTATATTTTTCCCATCATTATATACGGTGGTGTTGTTGTACGTATATTCTAGTCGGGCTGCTGGGAAGCTGGGCATAAAAAATAAATAAAACTAATAGACTAAAAGGAAATTTCATTTAAATTTTCCAAACAAAAGTTGCACTCCCACTCGAGTTTTCACTCTGTTGCGCTATATACGAATATACATAAATGTTTGTTTTAGTTTGTCACATGGGAAATTGCAATATAATATTTACAAGTGTATATGTATAAGAAGAAAAAAACAAAACCATAAATGAAAACTTGGAAAATTTTATTCTCGTACCCAGGCTGCAGACTACATCATTTTTTGTAATTTCCACTTGTTTTTCAAGTATTTACATAAAACGTAATATACGTTAATGTATATAAATGTATATAAGGTAGGTTTGGGCAGAATGGAATTAACCTACACCGCACAGTGGATTTCCTTGTTTGTCCAGAGGAAATTATAGATCAAATGGTACAAAATTAATGTGTTGGTGTTTTATCCCGCGGTTTGTTTTACAGGAAACGTGGTTTTGTTGTTGCCACATATAAATTGAATTTGCATTTATGAGCATGTGAGGTATATGACGTATACGTTCCCCAAACCCATATGACAACATTAAATTCCCAAATCATATATTCGTGTATATGCGTTTTTAAAAATATACGGGCACAGTGGAATATCCCCGCAAATTTAGTTTATTATTATGTATGCGATCTCCCAATTAAGTTCAAAATATTATGAACTCAATATAATGAACTGAAGAAATGTTACATGTCGGTTCTGGGAAGACGTCGAAATAAAAATGAAACAGAGCAATATAACTGAACTTACTTAAGAATAAAAGTTAAACATTTTGTTTTTGGAAGATTCAGCTTTTGCTATTTTCCATATACGCCGTTTTGTCTTATACCCTTATTTCCCCTGGGAGACATTTCTAATTTAATTCTTTTTTTTTTTTTTGCTTCTCTATGCCAGTGTCTTCGTATCGCCTTGTTGTTGCCTCGCATTGTATTGTTGTTTTAAATTACATTTAATAATAATCATAAAATAAAATTTCCAAAATAAGCGCAAACAAAATAAAATAAGCAGAAAGCTCTAGTAAATATGTATACTCGTACGTTATATAGCTGGTATACATTCATCGTGGTATTTATGTGAATGTTAAATAAAATTCTGGAGTACCGATCTAGTGGGAGATAATATTCATGAAAAATACTGAAAGAACGCAACTTTGGGTTTTTGGCTCTATTAATTAAAGTCATTAACAATAAAAATTATTAGGTCAGTTAACAAAAAAAAACTCAGTTCTGTGTATTAGAGATATAACTAATGCTTATATTGCCTGGTGTGTATTAGGGATAAAACGTTTAGTTAATTTATTCCAAGATTAAGGTAATACTGTATAAATACGATGACAGTAGGCATTTTTTGGTGGTACCGCAACAAAATTGTGTTATCATAATCAAATTTCATCAAGTTGTATAATGAAATTACACTTAATCTGATTATCAGCCGCTTTTACGCGAGACTGTACGAAAGAATGTTAAAGGAATGTTGTAATAGTTTTTTTCTGCGCTCTTGAAATGCGAATCAAACCAATACTAATAATTCAGATTAAATTTAACGATTGGACAGATGATGAAAAATTGTTTTTTAGCCCGCCTTATAAATACTGCAACTTTGTCATTACTCATCTTTTCCGAACCATTTTACCAAAATTATCAAATAAATCAATTCTTATAAGCGTACGCCTCCTTAGATCCATTTCATATAAGAAAAATAATAATAAGTTTTATCGTAGTGTGGGCTCTTAGTTCATGAATTCACCATTATATAACTTTGCCGATATTAATCTTCTATCAAATCAATTCATTGTAAATTACTTACTGTGAAATGGGTTTGCTTCTACACGCAGTAGGGTGAACCCAATTTCACAGAATTGCCACTATCTGTATGGCATCCCTCGCGGCATTTGTTCCCGCGGCTCAGTCGGTTGAGGGAACGGCGTGTGGATGAGGATGCTCAGATAGCAGCCTTGTTAACCACGAAATAAAAATGAGGAGAAAACCATAACCCAAAAGGTTAGGCGAGGGAATTTGGACGGGTCATCGGACCCAGAAGTGGAAACACAACAGGAAATCTATCAACTCATCCTGCTGATGAGTGACCGTACGTGTGCATATCTGGAGACTCTTAGTGAGTCATCACTAACCGGGTGTTAACCAACAAAAAAACACGAATGGGCAGCTCGCCCTTTTTAATTTCTAAATTGTTAGTGGAGATGGTGTAGCAGCTGGCTCTAACGGAAAGGAAAAGTACAGCCTAGGCCGTATCAGTTCCGTCTCAGAAAGACTGTTAGAGGAACAGTCTGCTACCGTTTTGTTATTCACTGACACTTAGTTTTTATCCTTACCGATAAATACTTACCACTATGAACCACGTACCAACACGGCAGCAATCTCTGCAACCAACAGCAACCACTTCACAAGTTCTTTTTTTTCTTTTCTTTTTTCAACACCTTACACAAAAAAAAAATCTAAACTCTTCACTCGCTAACACACTCAAACTTACTTAACCAATGTCTCCACGTTGAGACTTCAAACTCACTGACCTCCTCAGCAAAATTTTGGTACGGTATTTATATCGTATTAATTAACTGATTGAGAAGGGAGGGGGAAATTTTTGATTTTGATTGATTGATTGATTTTAAATGTACGACCAAGTTCTTACACTTGAGTTCCCGGATGACGCCGGATCCACCGTACCCCCTTTTTACACATAACAAAACCGAAGGATTGGATAGGTTAGTTAAGTGGGACAGAATCGGCCCGGTTACAGACACCTAGGTATAGCCGATAGTTAGTAACACAAAGACAACACAATTCTAATCTACTAGAGGAAGGATAAAGGCTTAATAGGTTAATGGATAACGATGGTATTGGCCTTCAACAATTGCTTCTTTAAAACAGCAACCTATGAAAAAAATATTATTATTTCACATGCATCTGAAAATATCCTGAAATTTAATTCTAAATTAATACTTTCCCGCTTCCAGATCAAAATTGAATGGTTAAATCGGCTCGGTTACAGACACCTAGGTAAAGTCAATAGTTAGTGACACGCAATAACAACACAATTCTAGTCTACACAATCAGCATACTGTTACAAAAAATCCTATTCCTCAAGCATCTGTACATTTCCTGAAATTTAATTCTTAATTAATATTTTCCAGCTTCCTAAATAATATGAAAATTTATAAATTTAATATAGAAAAAATATGTGAGGCATCCCAAAGGCAATGGTTCCCGGAAAACTATCAATGTTATTCAATACCGGATTGGATATTTCAAATAAATTTAGCTTATTTCGCAAAAATTTCAAATGTTTTATTAATTTTGGCCATCAAAGAATATTCATTTAATTCCCAAATATAACTACACAACACAGGACATATAATGGAACTTTATGGTACCAATGATGGTATGGAGGATAAATTGACACTCTGACGTAATCCTCAATGGAACTAGGCCATCTCTCAACAAATGATGGTTAAATTCGGTGTGCAAAGCTGAATTTAACGAAATTTTGGGATTCTACTATTTATAATAAATGGAATTGTTCTAACCGAAAATTATCCATTCTGGATTTATTTGGGAGAGCTGGGCTAGGATTGTAATAAACTAACTCAACTTGCATTTTCACTCGCATTGTCAACTGACATTTTGACTTTAACATGCCTTTTTGATGAAGTTGTAAAAAAAAAAATCAATTTGGACGGGCACGATGGTTATAACGATTATTTACATGATCTCCGCAAAGAAGAGCTAGTTCTTAATTGGCATCACAACAGAAAAGGAGGAGTTATGGTCTAGAGAGCTATTCCATTCTATCCTGGGATTGAGTTAGCTCTTCAAAATCAAAAGATGACAGAAAATTCGTGTTTGTCTATTTTGGATTCAGCATTTCCAAAGTTCCAACATTTGTTCGGACCACTGAAATTTATAAATCAGCAAGATAACGCCCCTAGGATTGTAAAAGTCTGGATTTCTAAGAAGAACGTCGCTTATTGAAGCCATCGAAGCTGCTTCCGCCAACATTTCTCTTAAAAAAAATATAATTTCCTAAAAATATTCGTGTGTAACAATAAAAACGAACTTTTTTACTACATTTTAATGAAAAATATAAAAAGGAACATTTCCAAAGCCAACTAGAAAAAAAATTGTCATTTGATTAATGATGAAACTATCACCTTATAGAAAAAAAATAGCGATAGAATTCAAAGAGATGGATATCGGGAATTCCCTTTTTATTTAGTGAATTTAATCTGATGTAACGAAGTGTATCTGAAATAAATTATCCCTTACGATTCCGGCTAATAGAAGTTTGACTGTTGAGTAACAAATCACAACCTAAAATGAAACAAATACATTTTGTCGGTATTGCGAAATTAACTTTAAATAAACCGGGTTTTTATTTTTCCAAATTTTAAAAACCAGCTTCGACCATCCAAATACCAAATTAAAAGAATCCGTCCCTCGCGAATTGAATATTTCAATTGCGAATTTGGAAATCGCGCAAAACAAGTTTTTTTATTAATGAAATTCATCTAATTAAAATTAAAAACCATTTTCCCTTTGCCATGCCGTAACACATATGAGGTTTCACCGCTTTAAATCAGACTACAAGGAATATGCTTATTTATATTATTTGAAATTGAAAATTGAGTACAATTTTCACCGTGCATTATTAATAGTTAGAGGGGAAATTACTTTAATTAAATAAATTATAAATCTGATATTAATTAACTGATTGAGAAGGGAGGGGGAAATATTTGTACAATTAATGTACAACTCTCTCAGTTAATTAATTTCATTTTTGCAATATTAACAAAATATTGCCATAAACACCGCCCATTTAAAAAGTGTGCTAATTTGCACTTGGGGAATTTATATTGCATGTGTCGCGGAAAGTGCAATTCCTCAATTTCTACATACAGGTAGTTCGATTACCTCCATGTATTATTCATTTTAATTTAAGCGAAATTGAGAGCACTGTAAAAATTGGAGCAGTGACAGCACACCGCATTGAAGTTATCCCTCACTGTTATCCACGAAAAAGTTTTAAAAAGCATCTATACCAATCACACTAAAAATTACCACTACAATTTGATCAAAGAACATTAGTCTGCGATGGGTACTTCTATTAAAAGATTCGTCGATTTGTCATTGCCAATAGTTTCTGTACCTTTTTGGCCAATCTATGACGAAACATAAAGTTCCGCTAATAGTGAGAGTTCCCGCTAATAGAATACACGTGATACGGGAAAAGTGTCAGTTATGTTGAAAAGTTTAAAAATTTTCCAGTTTAGGGTTTAACTAGTCCACAAATTTGTTTTTTTAGCCAAGTTCTGGACTCTCCTATGGCTACCTACTGTTCGAGGATGATAATTCGCTGATCTTGGGAATTTCAGCCATTTAAATTTGAGTGGACGTGTATCGATATTGATATTGAGGACGAAGCGTTTGACGTCCCGTCGAATGATAAGAATTATGTCCCTGGTTTGAACCGCTGCTGATGTTTGATGATAGCCAGATACGTTCCAAAATTAAAATAGATTTTTTACAATAATGTGTAGATTACAGCAATTTATTTATTGCCAAAATATTTTACGCAAATCGATCGATTCTCGTCCATAAATAACGACAATGATTTTAATGTGGAATCACGAATTACAAAGCCAGGTTGCTGTAACCCTCGATATTCTGTTGGGAAACAGTTGGCTTGCACTAAACGTATTACTGTATTCAAACCGAGAATTATTGATGAGACGGAGGACGTAAGATATTGCATTTTGAATTTTAATGAACGAATTTTTAAAATGTAATCGATTCAGGATATCATCAACGGGTTCTACCCCTACAGTCATAACCGTCAACGTTTTTTGTTCTTCGATGATCTCAACTGGTTGTGAATTCAGTTCGGACATAATAAGCATCTCAGGAAAAACTCCTCTTGAAATCAAGTCGGCTGGATTTAATTTGGATTCTACATGCAGCCATTTACCAGAATCGGATCTCGCTTGAATATCAGAAACAAGGTTCGCAACATATGTCTTCCATCTACATGATGGAGATCTAATCTAGTCGGCAAAGTTATCAGCGAATCTGTCCAGAAATAACATGCATCGACCTTGAAATTTATAACACCCAAAACCTTTTGTATGAGTTTGGCCGGAAGTTGCGCTGCACACAACTCTAACCGAGGCAAACTAACCTTCTTCAATGGAGCAACTCGAGATTTTGAACACATTAACATAACGCAATAGCCTTCGAGGCCCAAGAATCTTACGTAAATGACGGCACCAAAAGTCTTTTCGCTGGCATCAGCGAAACCATGCAACTGAATTCCAGGGTATTTCTCCTTACCGTTGAACAAATGACGCGGGACGGTCAAGTTGATCAACTTTGGGAGTTCACTAAGAAATTTAAACCAATATGTATGATATTCCATGGGAAGACCTTCATACCGGGTAAGCTTAATTGACCATAACCTTTGTAGTAATAACTTGAATAACCGAAAATGATCTTGGACAGGGTGCCAGTAGAGACCTAACGTTTTTATGTTTGTCTTATCATCGATTAGATAACGACCTTCCCTATCTTCAAGTGGAATATCGTCAAGAAGCTCTAGACTATTGGAGCACCATTTACGCAAGGGCAATTTATCACTTTGTAAGATCGATGTGATGTCTGATTTTAAACTGACTGACCGTCGTTAACTTGAATGTTTGAAGCTCATCGGAACGGTGGTTCCGCCAAAAATTTATTGGAATTTTTGATCAGTTGACTCGAGACGAATTTGCCGATACATTTTACATATATCAGCACTAAACGCATACATAGGAGCGCGAAAACGAAGTAGTGCACTACAGGCCCGTTCGTCAATAGATCATTCAGTGAATAACCACTGGACGATTTTGCTGAACCGTCGAAAACAATTCTTAGCTTAGTTGTAGTTGAATCGGGTTTAACTACCGAGTGATGGAGTTAATAATAATTTAAAGATTCGAGATTTTTAACCAATTTCATATGGTTCAGTGTCTCGTACTCTGACATGCATGGTTTGTATACATTCTTAAGTTCTGGATTATTATTGAATCGTTTTTCCATCATCAGAAACCTTTTCCTTGCCCAAAATGAAGAATCACCCAACAATGACGGACTTTTAGAGAACGGAAGTCTTACTGTAAATTTATCATCTGTATCCCGACCGAAATTTTCTCGAAAGTGGTTGTCGCAGTCCGAGCTAAATAATTCAAGGTTCATCCGTGTGGCATTCCTCGACGTTCCAGAACCGTTCCAATAATTCATCTAACTGATTTGATTCAGAGGCAACTAGATGTCAATTACTATGTTGCTGTAAAGAAACTGAGGTTCCACTTGCTACTACCCAACCTAATACCGTATTCTGAAGAACAGGCAGATTTTCACCAATTTTTATTTGCCCAATAGATTGTAATTTAAAGAAAATATCCGCTCCGAGAACTAAATCTACTTCATGTAGCTCATAGAACGATGGATCATCTAATTTGTTTTTTGCGGGAATTGACCATCTAGCCGGGTCAATTCGAAGTGACGGTTGTCTCTCAGAAATTTTATTCAATAAGTGCACTTCAATTTTGGCAGAAAACTGGTTTATTCGCGAATGGATAGTAATTGAACTTTTCGACGAAGAAGTAGAAGCTCAAGCAATACCCTTGATATTGACCAACGACTTATGAGTTTTAACTCGTAAAACCTTTATCAACGACTCTGTGATAAAATTGAGTAATGCACGTGCTGTAGCAATGAAAACAAATTTTGGGGTGGATGTCCCAACCAATGTTGTTAAGTTTGGATTGTGCGGAGAAGTAGTTATACTGGTCAAGGCTGATGATTCAGAGTTGATTTGAGATGGGATCGTGACGCTAATTGCTGAAGCAGAACTATTCGGATGCCATAAAGTGTGATGTTTTGTCTGTAGTATTACATCGTTCAACTCAATGTGACTTCAATGTATCGAATAATAGAATGACCGAATTTGTTACAAATGACGAAATTATATCCCGTTTGTATTGAAAATGCTGTTCGTTTAAATGGTTTCGATTGATATTGTTGAACCTTTGAATCTTTTACACTGTTTGATGTAGATGGCAGTTCCGATTTATGTCCAGTTATTTTGTGACTTCAAACTAGAATAGACTTTGAAATGTCATCGAATGATGGAAGCACATTCGGTAAAGACGCTTCTTTCCATTTTGCTTTTGTATGTGAATCGAACTTAGAAGTAATCAAGTACACTAGAAAATCGTCCCAATATTGTACTGGACGACCTAAAGTTTTTAGAGAACGAACGTGAGAATTGAAGTCATCCAACAAGTTCAACAATTTTTGGAAAGTTGGCTTATCAATCGGTTTAATAGCAAACAACGCTTTTATATGTTCTTCAGCAATTTGATTGGGTTCATCGAAACGCTCAACTAATAAACGTCGAGCTTCAATATAATTCGTCGCTATAAAATCTAAATTTGCGAAACATTTGGCCGCGAAACCCTTAACAGAATTTTTGTAATGCTGGTCGCAATCCATAATATAATCGATCTACCTTGGTTCGGACCTCCGAATCTAACTGTGTTTCGTCTAACAATTCGTATTGGCTTTGATTTTTCGTAAAATTCTCATAATTAAGTCGAAGCTGAACCTGAGACCTGGGTGCAGTTTCCAATTTAGTTTCAACAAAGTCGGATAATTCAGAAAGAAACTCATCGAAATTTGCCTTACACTGTTTGCACCGTTTTAATTGGGTTTCAGTCGCCATAATGAAACAGGAAACAACTCAAAACAACTAACACAACCAACCACGAGGTATAACTGACACTTGAACCGTTACACAATGAGACCGTTATTTGATTATCCACGCGATTAGTCAAAGGGTTAGTATATAAATTGTATCTAATGCAAAATAGGTGCTAGTCGTTATCAGATATTCTACGAATTTGAGTAACGAAAATTAGTCTGGGATGTGTGTTTCTATTACAAGCTGCACCGATTTGTCATTGCCAATAATTTCTGTATCCTGTTGACCAATTTATGACGAAACATAAAGTTCGGTTGAATGTGAGAGTTATCGCTAGTCGAATATACGTGACACGTATTAGTTGGAGATAATGTCAGTTAGAAAAAATTAACAGGAGCTTTTTACCAAACGTAATAATAATTCTTTGGCCAACTGAGATATTCCTAAGGATCTTAACACAAACTCTGGTATATGAAGAGCTAGTTGAGGACCATGGCCTTCTCCTAAAGGTAGGGAAAATTTAAAGAAATAATTCGTAGATCAACTGAGACTTGCACAACCACAAATATATGGCGTTTTAGCTGGGGACTAAAATTCTCCAGCCTTAGGGTTTAACAGGCCCGCAAATCTGATTTTTTCTGATCGTTAGAATTCCCGCTCAGTAAATGTGAATGAGCGGTCTTCAATATTCTACAAAATTGAACATCGAAAATTAGTCTGAGATTGGCCACTATAAGACGAAATATTAAGTTCCGCTGATCGTAGGAATTTCAATTCTCAAGCTTTCGGCTTTAAGAGATCCGCAAATTTGTTGGTTTAGAGACATTCGGACATTTTAATAGAATAACCCATCCCAGACTAATGCTCATTGCTCCAATTTGTAGAATATCATAGACCGGAGCCGGTCAAGAACTTAACTAAATCAAGAAATTTGCGGACGTTTTAAATGAAATGGAATCGATAAGTTTCCTGTGTCACGTTTAATGAAATTGTGGGCATTCCCACAAACAGCGGAATTTTGTGTCTCGTCATATATTTTTCAACAAGGTACAGAAACTATTGGCAATATCAAATCAGTTGGCCTTTTAATAGAAGTAGCCATCCCAGACTAATTTTTGTTGTTCCAATTCATAGAATATCGTAGAACGCTCACTCAAATTTACATAGCGGGAACTCCTACGATCAGCAGGCCACCATACTCGCAAGGTAGATGATCATACGAGAATTTTCCTGTTTTTAACGGTACAAGTACATTTCCCGTGTCACATATATTTGAATTCTAGTGATTCCGTCGACTTACGGAATTTATCACTTGGGCTCTTCACACACAATCTTGTTGTAACAATAAAATATATTTGTTCCAAAGGATTTCAGATAAAAAGTTCAACTTTCAAGTAAAATATTACTTTGAATAGAATCAAAAAGTATGGGATGACCAAATCACGGGATGAGAAATACGTACAAGTTAGGTATAAGTTAGGAATTCGGATAGAATTCGAAATTAAAAAAACAATTCACCAACCAAATAGTATAGTGGTTAAAGTTTTGACGTTTGGATCTAGGTACCGGGTTCGAATCTCTATAGGGGTAGGATGCAGAAAAGATTTTTCCTGATTATGATCTCCGGTCGGAGTGCGGAACTCATGGACCGACCCATCTGCCATGTCAGTACTTTAGGCTGGCGTGGAGCTAAGCAATGTGCAAATGGTTCTACGAAAATCGGACCTAAAGCCAGCAATCTTTTAGATTGTCTCTGCTAGAACTAACCTAACATAACTTCCTACTATTTTCTCTTGCAATGGTGGAGTTTTGATTTTGGCGAAGTCCTGCGACCAGATCTTCATGAACTTTTGATTTGAAACCTGCAAGGTTTTGATAATTAGTTCTCTGTGTTCTTCCAAAACAGATGTCATTAGGTGTCTGTTGCACAAACTATTGTTGATGATTTCTTTTGTAGACCGTCCCTTGAACTCGTTCTGGAGGCATCGAACTATTTTCAATATGGTAGAAAAAACTCTCTCCATAGCTCCACTCCTTTTCCACACTGTGGATAGTTCCAGTGGTGGACAATGTGC
Source organism: Nephrotoma guestfalica (assembly GCA_963691935.1). NCBI lineage: Eukaryota > Metazoa > Arthropoda > Insecta > Diptera > Tipulidae > Nephrotoma > Nephrotoma guestfalica. The sequence goes on along the minus strand of OY829914.1, from coordinate 31,524,485 downwards.
TCGCTTTAAATTCCAGTCTTGGTAGAGCGTCAGCTGCTTTATTGGTACAGCCAGGTTTGTAAATACCATAAGCTCATAATTATATTCGTCCAGTAGAGCTTTCCAGCGTTTCAACTTGACATTGTTGTTCTTATTACTTAGTGTAAATGTTAGCGATTGGTGTTCTATCAAAATTTTGGTTTTGTGGGCCCCATATAAGTAGTTATCCAGTGCCTCTATAATGGCCAGCATCCCCTTCTCAAATACAGCGAAAATGGCTGTCGGAGAAGCCTCGGTAGTTAGCAGAAAAGATTTATTAAAATTACTTCACTGTCTTGGATTACGATGCTTTATGCGTTGTGCATGCACTTTTCAACGTTGGATCTAGCATCTGGCTTTCACCAGATCGAAGTTAGGAAGAAAGGTATTCCGAAAATGGCTTTCTCTGTACATCATGGGTACTACGAATACGTAAGGATGCCTTTTGGGTTTAAAAACGCACCATTGACCTTTCAGCGAGTTATGTACAATGTCCTTGGTGAACTACAAGGCAAATCGTGCCTGTGCTATATGGACGATATAATTGTCTTTTCAACATCGCTCCAGGAGCACATAGAAAGCCTTAAGCATGTCTTCAACAAACTTAGAAAAGCCAACTTGAACTTTTATCAAATGGATAAGTCAGAATTTCTCCACAGAGAAATTGCCTTCCTACGCCATATTGTTACAAGTAATGGATTCAAACCAAATCCTGACAAAACAAAAACAATTAAAGAATTTCCAATTCCTAAAACGGAGAATGAAATTAAAAGCTTTTTAGGATTGTAGGGATACTACCGCAAGTTCATCAGGATCTTCTGTGAAATTACCAAACCCTTAACGGAACGCTTGTGAAAAGATAAGAAGATCGCCCTTGATGCTATAGATATGTCCAATGTTTTGAATATTGTAAGGAATTATTATGTAACGAACCTATCTTACAATATCCAGATTTCTCTAAGGAATTTATCCTTATAGCGGACGCGAGCAATTCGGGCCGTCCTTTCACAAGGTCCTATAGATAAATATAAGCATATACGCTACGCATCCAGAACCTTAACGGTCACGGAGCAAAACTACTTTACTATAGAGAGAGCTTCTAACCATTGTCTGGGCCACCAAATATTTTCGACCGTACTTATTTGGCCAAAAGTTTAAAATTGTGACAGATCACAAGCCACTGACATGGCTTTTCAACCTCAAAGAACCAAATTCCAAGTTGGTTCAATGGAGATTGAAATTAGAGGAATACGATTACGAAATCGCATATGAAAAGGGTGCAAAAAATACGATTGCGGATGCATTATCACGTATTCAACCCGAAACTCCTCCAGTTAATATCATTAACACTTCCGATGTATCTGATTCCGATAAATCATTTTAATTCACAATTGATAATAACAATCGATCCTGAAATGATAGGATCAAACATCATCCATGAATATCCTTTCGGAAAGCATAGAATCATAATTTACATGCCTAATCACCACGTGCCGACCATTAGACACAACATCTGAACATTCGTAACAAAATACCGAGTTACAGGTATTATGTGTGACGATATAGTCTTTGACATAGCTAAAGAAGCTTATCAGGAAAAATTCGAAAACTGTTCAAAAAATACCTGGTAAGAACACATGTCCTAACAGATGTGTTGGAGATGTGGTATATGCTTGCAGACAAAATACGATAGACATCCACTGAGGGTCGAGTATGAGATTACGGAAACGCCCAAAAGGCGTTCTTCGAAAACAACGTATTTCTTACGGTACTGGACAAGTTTTCCAAATTTGCGTCAGCCTTCTACATGAAGTCACGCACCAGTAAAGAAGTCCAAAAGAGACTTATTCAATTTTTCAGTGCACATGGCAAGCCTTTAAAAATAATAGCAGACAACGAAGGCAACATGAACACTCCCTCTTTTAGAGCGTTCTTACAGGAATATGACATACAATTACATCATACTTCATCATATTCTTCGACAGGAAATTCTCCCGTAGAACGATTGCATTCAACCTTGCAAGAACTCTTAAAAATTGCTCATATCGAAAAGCCTCGAGTAAATATTAAAACCCTAATGCATAATTGTATTTTCTCTTACAATAACACCATACATTCGGCTACAAAATTCACACCGCTTGAGCTTTTAACGGACCATTATACTATTTTAGGGCAATCAACAAATCCTGCATTCTCAAACGCGAAGGAATACTTGTTCAATCATACTTTATCATATGATGAATTATGTAAGAAAATTTATGAGGAAACTCACGCTAGGAAAACCAAACTGATCAATAAACTCAATATTGATCGGGTTAAACCTCCTGTCTTAAAAACAAACCAAATAATCCACGTCCGTAACAAAAGACGTTCGAAAATTAAACCCGGTTATGTCGTAAGGAAAGTTCTCAACAATAATAACGTCACTGTCGTAACTAAAGACGGTAAATACCATAAAAAAACTGATTAAACGACCATTTCAGGTGTTCTCTAATCTGCAGCCAAACATTCAAGGCGACCAACCTAGGGAACAACAAGGGGCTTATTACCTTGAACTGGTGGATCCAAGCTTCAGTCGAACTTCAAAACTAAATTTATTGATTGGTGCTAGTGCATTTATTAGTTCAGCCTGCGATGGGCACAAGGACTTAGGCAACAACATGTTTGCAGTAAAAACTATTTTTGGCTACATTATTTCCGGAAGTACCAATGTGACAAATCACGCAAGCAGTCTGAATGTATCGGCCGATGTAGATGTAACTCTCAGAAAATTCTGAGAATTAGAAGAGGTTGATCTCAGCATAGAAACAAGCGAGGAAAACGAGCTGGCAGAAGTTTTCTTCAAAGAAACTACGACGAGAAGTTCAAGTGGCAGATTTATAGTACAGCTTCCATTTAAACCTAATAGAGGAAAGTTAGGCTATTCATTTGGGATTGCAAAGAAACGTTTCATGTCAGTTGAGCGCAAACTAACGCATAATCCAGAGTTAAAAACGGAGTTCGTGAGATTTATGAAAGAGTACGAAGATCTAAACCATATGTCAAGACTGTTACCTGGTGAAACGGTAAATGATCATTTCTATTTTTTGCCACATCATGCGGTGGTCAAACTAAGCATCACGACAACCAGAGTTCGCGTGGTTTTCGATGGATCATCCAAAACAAATTCGGGACTGTCACTCAACGATATTTTAATATGTGGTCCAGTCATGCAATCCAGTCTTTGAGACATACTGTTAAGATTCAAAAAATTCAAGTACGTGATGGCGGCAGACATTGAAAAAATCTATCGCCAGATACAGATAGAAGAACCAGATAGGAAATAGCAACAGATTTATGGCGAGAACATCCTGATCAAGAATTCAGCCGTTACTGTCTAAATACATTAACTTACGGAACTACGTCCGCTCCTTTTCTAGCTACTAGATGCTTAAAGGAGTTAGGGTTGGCGAATTTAAAGCAATATCCTGGGGCAGCCTTGTCAGGTGCGGATACAATCGAAAAGTTGAAATTATTGAAGTTCCAAGTTAGCAAAATTATGAATTCAGCTGGGTTTGAATTGCGAAAGCGGGTGTACAATTGTGAGATGCCGAATCAGCCAAATACAGAAAACTTTAAAGAATTCGACCGCGATAGCCCTTTGAAGTTATTGGGTGTCAAAGAGTTAACGAAACGAAGATTTCTATCCGAAGCATCAAAGTTATTTGATCCACTTGGATCGCTCGTTCCGAGTCTGATCATCTCAAAGACAATTTTCCAAGAATTACCAGCTGAAATTCGGAACAAATTGAGAAAACTATACAATCTGAATTTCAAGAGTTTCGCAAATTGCAAATTTACCAAGATGGATGGGTAAATGGTGAAATCGAGATTCACAGATTCTGTGATGCCAGGAAAACCGCTTACGGAGCAATAGTTTATACTAAGCGTATAGATGGGACGATTGTTACAAATATTGTCACATCAAAAACGAGACTCGCTCCACTTAAAACTATAACAATACCTAGGCTGGAATTATGTGGAGCACTTTTATTGGCGAAACTATTAAAATCCGTATCTTCGTTAATAAACATTCCTATAAAAATGATGAAGGCATGGACTGATTCATCAGTCGTCCTGGCATATCTCAGCGCACATCCGTCTAAATGGAAGCCCTTTATCGGTAAAAGGGTAAGGGAAATCACCAATATCTGTCCGAGGAATATTTGGGGATACGTCAAGTTAAAGGAAAATCCTGCCGACTTATGTTCCAGAGGAGGGTATCCAGCGAAATTAATAGTGAATGATCTATGGTGGCATGGACTAGTGTGACTCAAATTTATTAATGTAGTTAACAACAACACGGATGCTACTGACATCAGCATAGTCGAACATATAAATCGAGAATTACGAGTATCCGGAAATCTGGTATTGAACAACGACGATAATAGTGTCCTGCAAAAATTATTAGACTCAAAATCATCATTCAGTCAGTTGATTCGTGTGGTAGCTACAATTTTCCAATGACCATCATAAAACACATACAAGGCTTGTGTTCGGAGATGAAATCAAGGCGATGCAAACAAATCAAGAGATACCTACGAGGTCATCAATAAAACGACTGTCACCTTTTTTAGAAAGTGAAGGCATTCTGAGGGTGGGCGGACACTTAAACATGCTGTTCTGGAATACTATTCAAAACACCAAATATTGTTGCCTAAATCAAGTAATTTTAGCAGATTATTGATGAGATATATTTATGTAAAGAATTTACATACAGGCACAGTATTAACGTTTCATATGTCGCGTCAAAAATATTGAATTGTTCATGGGCGCATTTCAGGCCTTTGTAAATGCCGGACCTATTTCTATCGCAAGCAAAAGAGGCAGGGCTGCCAACATTTCAAAATGGTATATTGTAGTGTTGGTTTGCACCGCAACGAAGGCTATTGGTCACAGAATTAACGACAAATGCATTTATATCATGTTTAAAATGATTTGTGAGTAGAAGGGGTGTTCCTGACACAGGAGAAACTAGAGAGACTGGCATCAATACATGATGGGGGAATGCGTGAGATATTGCTGGCCGCACTACCTCAGATTAATTCAATACTGAAATTGGTAAATATGTAGCAACTAATTCAATTACATGGCATTTTATTCCTCCTCTAGCTCGACATTTTTGGGGTTAAATGGCAACTTTGTCGTGTCAAATAGAGCCGGTGCTCAATTCACGGCCGTTAGTACCCCAGTTCGATAACGACACATCATACGAGGCCATTACACCTGGCCATTTCCTGATTTGCAGTCCAATGACAAGTATACCAGAACCATTTACATTGGAAGCTATGAGGGTAAACAGTATATGGGACGAAATACAACTTAGAGCATTCTGGTTTTGGAAAAAATTCCATCGATAGTATCCACATACGCTTCAACAACGCAAAAATGGATTAATCCAGCTGAAAACGTAAAAATCGGTGACATGGTAATTTTAAAATACGAAAATTACCCCCATGTAATTGGCCGCTAGGAAGAATCATCAACACACATCCTGGTACGAATGGCCACATCAGAGTGGTGACTGTTAAAACGCCCATGTCAGTATTCAAACGTCAACTATGAAAAATCGTGAAACTACTGGATGATTAGGATTGAAATTCTATTTTAAATCTTAATGGGGGGGAGAATGTTCGGAGAACCTGCAAGTAAGAGAAAACTTAGCATTAATCACAAAATACAAAACTATTAATTAAGATAATATAAAATAATGTACTTATCTCCAGCGTTACTTGTTGATCAAATAATTTCTTGTTGTTTACAAAACATAACCTAAAAAAAATAATTCAATGTTATTAAATATTTCACTTTAGTAATAATTCATTTTGTATCTCTATTTACACTAAATAAAACATCCCAGCGGAATAAAATATTAAAAGTAACCCTTAAAATGACAAATTGATTGATCTCCGAAGTAAAGGAACTCGGTAAATGATATCTTGAAATTTAACATTATTCCGTCTTTCCGCCATTATAAAAGAATGACGATGACATTTAGATAACAGTATTGATCAGGGGTCCAAAACTTATGACAAAGTGCTATGATCTGTTCATGCTGGACTAAACTTGGCCATTTCATAAACAATACTTTTGAAAATTTAATTTGTTTTATTAATTTATTTTTATTTTTTGGCCAATATCTCAAAAAATTCCACTATAGTAACCAATACTTTCGGTTGTTTTTCTAATAGAATGGCCAGCATGAACAGATGCTAGAATTTTGTCATTGGTTTTGGACTCCTGATCAATACTCTTATCCAAATTTCATCGTCATTCTTTTAGAATGGCGGAAAGACGGAATATTGTTAAAATCCAAGATTCCATTTACCGAGTTCCTTTACTTCGGAGATCAATCAATTTGTCATTTTAAGGATCACTTTTAATATTTTATTCCGCTGGGATGTTTTATTTAGTGAAAAAAGAGATACAAAATTAAGAAAAATATTCTTCTGGTAATTATATTACAAAATAAATTCTCTTTTGTGATTGTGCTGCCACTTTTGGCGAGTAGCGAAATCTCTAAATTTCCGCTATCTATACAGCATGTCAATTCATATGTTAAACTATTTATAAAAAATGACAGTAAATAAAAAATTGCCAATGTAGTAGTTTTAGGTAAAACCAAAACATTATGTTTGTTCAATTTAATTGTTTTCATTATTAGCATGTTGGTAACATTGTAACGAACCATGTACTATTCGTTGTGTGAAAAATTATAATAGAATCAACAATTACAATAAAGTCGGTTATTATTAACTAAATAAGTTTTTATTTGCTGCTGGAGCAAAATTTTTTCCTGTCGTCTATGTTGGGTGACTGCATTTCTACGGCAGCAGAAATAAGAAACGAATTGTTGTGTACTGTGGCGGCGTCGTACACATGGTCCTTCGATTAGTGGATCGATGCAAACGATGCATATCCGACGGCGAGAGCGATATACACTATTGAAACTGGCGTTTTCGACAAATGTGACACCAACATCCCTAATCCATTGACTCTTGGAAATACTTCGCTGTTGACTGTATGAAGTGATTAACGGATTCCTTTTGCGATGAAAAGTACGATCTGCAAATATGACACGTCTGAGTTTTAATTAGCTCGATTATTCGGTCTATGAAAACAATAAAAATACAGGACCCGATTTGTGATCCTTTGGGAATGCCAGACGTAACTTTAATGACGATTGATTTCTCATTTCCCATTATAACAAATTGTCGCCGGTCATATCTATCAATATGACTTGAAATTAATTTATGTGACCGATTGAAAACCCAAATGCGAATTAACTATGGAGTGCTCTTTATTGACTAGCAATGATTTACGTTATGGCAGTGAACTTGTCAACCGTCATGTGTTTTTGCAGTGGTGCACTCAGTTGTTGCTTCAATGTGCGGAGATCGGCGTAATGTAATGACAGACATTCTTTGTTGACATTCTTTGTTGAAAATGTTATAGGAAATCAACGCTGAGACAGCATTGCCTTGCATTTTTTTTTAGCGAATATGCTTGTAGAATGTTGTAGTTATGTAGTATATTTTCACAGACAGATCCAGACATCGGGAGCGAAGTATTTTACCTTATGATGTTTCAGCCCCAAGCACTCTGATCATTATTAACAATTACATACAATTTTTTCAAAATTCATTATAAAGTCTAAATTATTCAGTTTAATTGGTTCTGACGTAAAAAGTATATTATATTCACTTACCCGGACAAGAACCTATAGCTTTGATTTTATAAGAGCCGCATATAAATGGTGTAGGACCGCAGTCATATACCTTCGCAAATAACAAAACGTTATAACGTTCATTTTTTAATTCCAGCCGCTGTAATTAACGGAAATATTTTTCCCCGCCCATTTCATTTTCAGCTTTTAATTAATGTTAAACATACAATTAATCGTATTAATTAAATTTAATCAAATATTAACGTAAGTTTTTATTATTTTTATTTTTTAATTGAAGCTTTCCTCACACACACACGTACACGTACACAAACAACACGACATAGTGATACAAAAAAAAAAAAATCCATTTCCCTTAATTTCCTTGCGCTCCGCATACATTACTACATAAATATGTTTATGTAAAAGGATTTAGGGAGGGTTTAATGTACGTCTTAATTTAAAACCAAATCGAAAAACGAATATTATGTGTTAATTATGTCTTACATGTATTATGTTATAAAATATGTAATTATTATGTTGTGATCCTATATTCATGCTATAATTTTATGGTTTTAATGTTTTTTAAAAATTTAGCGATTTTAAATATGATTGTTAGTGTTGCTTTTTATCGTAGGTTCATGTGTCTACCGCAAAGTGTAATTATCATACAAATTTCCTTTCATTTTCCCATTAATAATGAATGGAGCGTACACACACACACGCACTCTATGTGTATAGGCGAAAAAAGATTGTGCGGAAAAACAAAACAAAATTCCATTTGATTTTTCGCGTTTTTATTTTTGAGGATCTCGTCGTCGTCGTCGTCGTCGTCGGTATATAAAAAAAATCTCTAACGATGATGATGCTTTGTACGTTTTAAATGAGTGTTCGCTGTATCAAATTTTGTTGAATATAAAGCAAGAAAGCTATTTCTGATAAATATTTAAAAAGCTTTTAATCAAATTATTTTATGAAAATGATTAAATGTTTTTTTTATGGTAATATCTGTTATGGTTGTGCGATATGTGGATGTCGAGTGCTCGCGACTTCGTATACATGTAATAATCACCCTGTGCTATGTACATAATATTATGTAAACACAATACATGTTTTGAATAATGAATACACAACAACATATCTATTTTATGTTGTTTTATTATAATCATCTCGTGTTACGTGTTTTTGGAGCGATGATTTTCGTTGTTGTATTTTCGTTGAATGATGAAAATTTTATCAAGATTTTTATGTATACGCGTTAGTGACAAGATTTATAACACACTTAAGACACATTGTGATACACTTGGTATATACAGAGTGCTGTAGTATATCTAGATAGATAATTAAGGGAATACATAATTAGGTAAAAATTGCTCGGATCAAGATCTGTCATACAATTCTTTTGTGGAGATAAATAGTTTACAACCTGAATGGACGAACATCCATGATTAGCAAGTCTATGCTCGTACATGTTAATCGGAAAATACATACATCGTTTTACGTTTATTGCCCAACAAATCAATATATGTCTATAGTTAGGATAATAAGTTGAACCAAACGTTTCATTAACTTTAATTTGGGCACTAAACACATGATATACCTAGTTAAGTTTACTGATTAGCATAAAAGAGATAAAAGCTCTGATAAAACACGATATCGAAAATATTTGCATAAATCATTCATGTTATATGACTGTTTAAAAATCAAGGACATTTATAGAGCAAACAACCAGGTAAAGGATTTGGATATATTGGAAAAGTTTAATCCTCCTATTAGATGTGACTAGTGAGTGGGTGGTTTAAGGTTATGGATATTGTTATAATTAAAAAAGGTTTTTGATATTTATTTCAGGAGACCTAAATATTGTGAATATTTTAATTTAGACGATTCATCATAATTTGTAATTTCACTGAAAACACGTTTTACGAAATAAAATAAATTAAAACCCACTTTTACTAATATACCAAAACCGAAAGAAAATTTCTAAATTAATTTTCCCTCAAAAATGACATTGTAAAACAGAATATTTCACAACCTTTAAAGAAACCCCATGAATACAGGACAGTTAAACATGGAGCTTGAAACGTAACTTGGCTAAATAAACCAAAAATATACGATAGGGAAAATATTCGCAAAATAAGTTTATGAGAAAATTTAAACTACCTTGATGTGAAATTCCATACCAGCAAATTCGAAACCAAAACTAAATTTACCTACCAAACGGCAAGAGGTTAAAACTTTGGCGCTTGTATCGGGCGAGGGTGCAAAACGAATTTTTCAACATCTGATTACGATCGGTGATGAAAATGAACTTTGATCCCCTGTTGGACTGCATAACTCATGGACTGACCCATCTTCCATGCGCATACTTTAGGCTGGCATGAAGCTGTTTCTACACACAATGTGCAGATGTTTCTACATATTAATATTATTATATGATATTGATATTGATATTGATATTGATCTTGATATTGATATTGATATTGATATTGATATTGATATTGATATTGATATTGATATTGATATTGATATTGATATTGATATTGATATTGATATTGATATTGATATTGATATTGATATTAATATTGATATTGATATTGATATTGATATTGATATTGATATTGATATTGATATTGATATTGATATTGATATTGATATTGATATTGATATTGATATTGATATTGATATTGATATTGATATTGATATTGATATTGATATTGATATTGATGTTGATGTTGATATTGATATTGATATTGATGTTGATATTGATGTTGATATTGATGTTGATGTTGATATTGATATTGATATTGATATTCATATTGATATTCATATTGATATTCATATTGATATTGATATTCATATTCATATTGCTATTGATATTCATATTGATATTGATATTGCTATTGATATTGATATTGATATTGATATTGATATTGATATTGATATTGATATTGATATTGATATTGATATTGATATTGATATTGATATTGATATTGATATTGATATTGATATTGATATTGATATTGATATTGATATTGATATTGATATTGATATTGATATTGATATTGATATTGATATTGATATTGATATTGATATTGATATTGATATTGATATTGATATTGATGTTGATGTTGATGTTGATGTTGATATTGATGTTGATGTTGATGTTGATGTTGATATTGATATTGATATTGATATTGATATTGATATTGATATTGATATTGATATTGATATTGATATTGATATTGATATTGATATTGATATTGATATTGATATTGATATTGATATTGATATTGATATTGATATTGATATTGATATTGATATTGATATTGATATTGATATTGATATTGATATTGATATTGATATTGATATTGATATTGATATTGATATTGATATTGATATTGATATTGATATTGATATTGATATTGATATTGATATTGATATTGATATTGATATTGATATTGATATTGATATTGATATTGATATTGATATTGATATTGATATTGATATTGATATTGATATTGATATTGATATTGATATTGATATTGATATTGATATTGATATTGATATTCGTATTGATATTGATATTGATATTGATATTGATATTGATATTGATATTGATATTGATATTGATATTGATATTGATATTGATATTGATATTGATATTGATATTCATATTGATATTGATATTCATATTGATATTGATATTGATATTGATATTCATATTGATATTGATATTGATATTGATATTGATATTCATATTGATGTTGATGTTGATGTTGATATTGATGTTGATATTGATGTTGATGTTGATATTGATGTTGATGTTGATGTTGATGTTGATATTGATATTGATATTGATATTGATATTGATATTGATATTGATATTGATATTGATATTGATATTGATGTTGATATTGATATTGATATTGATATTGATATTGATATTGATATTGATATTGATATTGATATTGATATTGATATTGATATTGATATTGATATTGATATTGATATTGATATTGATATTGATATTGATATTGATATTGATATTGATATTGATATTGATATTGATATTGATATTGATATTGATATTGATATTGATATTGATATTGATATTGATATTGATATTCATATTGATATTGATATTGATATTGATGTTGATATTGATGTTGATATTGATATTGATGTTGATGTTGATATTGATATTGATATTGATATTGATATTGATATTGATATTGATATTGATATTAATATTGATATTGATATTGATATTGATATTGATATTGATATTGATATTGATATTGATATTGATATTGATATTGATATTGATATTGATATTGATATTGATATTGATATTGATATTGATATTGATATTGATATTGATATTGATATTGATATTGATATTGATATTGATATTGATATTGATATTGATATTGATATTGATATTGATATTGATATTGATATTGATATTGATATTGATATTGATATTGATATTGATATTGATATTGATATTGATATTGATATTGATATTGATATTGATATTGATATTGATTCATCGATCGTAATCGATGACAAAAAATTCGCTTTGCGAATTTCAAAGGCTGGATTCGGGTGAGATTCGAACCCAGTACCTCCCGGTCCAAGTGCCGAAGCTGTCTGGTAAAGTAAAGGCACTGCCAAACTATGAAAGGACACCACAGGCAAATTATTTTCAAACTAAGTGCAATACGCTGTATACGAGTAGGATTATAATGATGAATAAAGATGAAAATGTTATTGAAACCTATTAAAGCATCCAATGGTAAATTTCTGATATATTTTCTATAGTCAAACCACTAACAATATATTATAATGGTGAACAACGAACCAGCTTACACACTCATCCACCCTTACACCAAAATAAGGAAAACCATAAAAAAATTATTTAACATAAACAACAACAACAACAACACAACGACGACACAAACTATGCTATAATAACCACTCCAAAATTAAAAAGTTTGCTTTTCTTTATATTTTAAGTTTATTCTTGCCTTATGTATACCAAGCTTTTTATACTGTCAGTATACAGGAGAACATTGTTATACGAGATATATAAATTTGAGAGTTTATTTTACGTACGTAATAAATTGTTTGGTTGTCATTAGTTTTTAGTGCACAATGATGATGATGATGACAATGATGAGATGAGATTTGAAATAATACAAAAACTGAAAATCTTATAATACAATTTGGGCCATCAAATGCAACGACCTGTAAAATAATTTATTCAGAAATATTCGATTATATTACAGCCGATCGAAACCGAATTTGAAATTCACAAAAAATTTTACTTTAAAGAATAGGAATCATGAAAATTTGGGAGATCGGGATGTTTGGCCGAAATCGGTCCACCGGAAGTGACAGCCTTCATAGGAGATGTTTCGTTTTTTGTAAACTTTTTGAAAAGTGGACGTGGCAGTGCAATATGTCCAAAATAACTAAAATAAATAAGTATTAGTAAACACACTGTTAAAAAATATTGTGTAAGGATATTGAGTGAAAACTAGAAAAAATACTCAAATACTCACAAAATGTTTATTATCTTATCTAAAACAGACTGAATGTTTAAGTAGTTTTACAGAAGACAATACCAGCTTTTCCAATATCTCTAAATGCCGGGTATAGAAAATTTGTGTACAAGGCCACTATGTGGAAAATATTATTACATTACGACAAGGCGATTAAGTGAGCTGAAGGACGTTTATATAAAAATGAGTTAATTCTGAATTTTGTTCTGGTAAAATAAGTCGAGAGTAGCGATATCCTTTTTAGTTCTGGTAAATGAAGTCGATTTTATTATTTTGCCTAACTCTTACCTTAACAAGAGTTCTAAATATCGTAATGTTTGTCGGAAAATTTACCTATGTGGAAATAAAAACAATTATAGGCTGGCACAATTAAATGAGTTAACTGTCATTTCCAAACAGAAGATTCTTCCAATATTCTTTCCAATTCTGGCAAACGCAGACGATTATATTGGTTTGAATAAAATTTGTTTTAAGAAATTCTGGATACTGTAGAAACTCTCCATCAAAAACCATTTCCAAAAGCCAACCATTTCGTTCTCGAAATCCAAATCGATATCATTGGTTTGACTCGTTTAAGTTTAGATAAATTATGAATATTGTAGAGTTTGTCGGAAAACTGAACTATGTGGAAGCGATAACTGTAGGTTAACATAATCAAATGAGTCAAGGGTCATTTCCAAAAGGAGGGGATAGGTATCCTTTTTTGTTCTAAAAAGACTAATCGATTATATTCGTTTCATCAGTTTTAGTTTAGATAAATTCTGGATTTCGCAAAGTTTGTCAGAAAATTCCACTATCTGGAAATGTTAGCCTAATGTGAACAAAACCAAATGAGTCAAGGGTTATTTCGAAAAGGATGGGAGATATAGCCTTTCTCGTTCTCGAAATCCAAATCGATGTTATTGGTTTGAGTAGTGTTAGTTTAGATAAATTCTGGATATCTTAGGGTTTGTTGAAAAAATCTACTATATGGAAATGTTTTTCTTAGTTTACACAAGAAAATGAGTCAAGAGCCATTTCAAAAAGTAGTGGAGTTATCGGAGTGGAATTTTCTGACAAACCTTGCGATTTATTTTCCGTATTATTGTATCAATTATAGATCCACTATAGTAACTCAACTTCTATTCTGAGGTACAATGAATATTCTTATATGAATTTATTATTTTTCAAGTCTTTATTTCTGTAGACTCTGCAAATAGCGTTGTCTCTTTCTATTATAATACAGTTATTTCGACCAAATTTTGGTTTAACAGTGAAATCACTAATACTTGTTTTGTATTAACAATTTCTTATTGGATTTGTATATGTACACGGGATTTTTCGTGAGACAAATTTCACAACCGTCTAGGAACTAAAAGAATTTAAATTAATTTTGAAAAAAATTTATAAAAATTTGGCTTCTGTAAAGCTCAGGCGGATTGTTTGACTGAGATAGAAATTTTCTCTCCCTTTATCCACAAATTTCGAAATCTCAGTGAATTTTGGCCGAAATCGGTCCACGTACATAAAATCAAGAATTCATGTAATTGCATGAAGAAATTCTAGATGTCGGGAATAGGGTAACAGTATGGCATCGTGATACCGGAGTGAAATTTTTCCTAAAAAAATCCTAAGTGTGTTTGTATTAGTGATACACATCAAAAAAACATTTAGGCGAAACAAGTTTTATTTAAGTTTTTAGCAGTCGAGATTTTGCGAGGCGATCATCGATCTGACTATGTTTTTATGAGAGATCTATCAAATGCCCATATCTACAATTTTCAGAATTTTGTCATAGTTGTGGAATGGCCAAACATGGCCCAGGAGCATATAACTACTATGACAAAATTCTGAAAATCGTCCTGGATATGGGCTTTTGATAGATCTAACATAAAAACATAGTGACTCGATGATCACCTCGCAAAATCCCGACTGCCATTCTGTTGAAGACGAAAAAACTTCTTAAAACTTACAGCAGTAGTTATATGCTTCTGGAACATGTTTGAGCATTCCACATCCATGACAAAATTCTGAAAATTGTCTTGGATATGGTCATTTTCGAATTGACCGAATTGACCGAATTGACCATATTGAGTAAGTCATTCTGGTGCATGGCAACTCGAGATTGAAACTTCAACCATTCAACCAATGGTGCGTAACAAATAAAATGTCACTATCTGCAGAAAAAACAGTGATGCTGCAGCTTAAAGGCATATTTGACTCTTGTCGACCCCCAACAATATTTTTAAACGGCCGAAACATGAAAATGATCAAGACTGCGAGAAATCTATGAGTTGACCTTGATGAACTTATGGGAGTAACTTCTCACATTCTAAGAGTCTTTGAAAATGGTAAAAGACTGTTCCACTCGCTGGTGAGAGTGTTAAGATTGGAGTGTTGGGACTGAATCACAAAACACTAGTGATAATTTACAAAGGTGAGGCGGAGGCACTATTCACGTATGCCGCCGCTGGATATTATAATAAATTAAACTGTCACCACATGAGATCTCTAGGAAATACTCAGACAAATTTCCTTCTACGAGTAGGCTTACTAGGTGACTCTGTACATGTTGCAGATAGAGCACATAGCCAATAAAGAAACAAATCAGAAATAGATGCAATGCCGATTGACCTATGACAAGAAAGGTAAAATGAATCGGTCAATGGTAGGCATTCATTTGACTTCATTCTTGACATCAAAGAAGGACTCAAACTAAAAAGGACCTCTAACGAGCGCGATGTACCAACAACGACCGTTAAATCAACAATTTTCTGGCAAAAAGTGTTCTAGAAACCAGTGAAGTTGGCACTTCATACATACCTAATCGGAATATGCAATGAGAAGTGCCAACTTCATTGGTTTCTAGAACATTTTTTGTCAGAAAATTGGAATTGGGCTAATTCTGGATTCGCACAAATTCAGCCACAATATTTTTCGGATGGCAATGGACATACCAGACAGGAATATACTATCTGAATTGCTTATGACTTGGATTATAGAACGTTTTATTTCTATTGTTTAATTTGTTGTTCAACACAAATATTATTGAACGCTATACCTCTGTGTTTTGTTTGTCAATATAGTATCTTTCAGGGGCTAGTTTGGTTTTCGTCGATTTATGAATGAAAATTTATTAAAATCATATTTCTATGATAGGCACGAATTTCATCAGTTTAGCGGCCTTTAGAAAGTTTTAAAATTAGGCTTAAATTATTTCTGGTTTTTTCTAGAAATCGGGTTTCATTTATTCCGTCTTTCAGGCGAAATTTGAAATTTTGTACGTTTCTATTCTCTTTTCACACGTTTTGTCCTATTTTACCAACGCTTTCTGTTTTAACGTTTTTGCGTTGTTTACTTACCGTGCTCTACTTTCCCTCCTTGTTTTCTGATCGTCTCGTTGATAGTCCCCCTGTGAATTTGCACAATGAACGCGAATCCCGTACAGTTCTTATGAACGACTGCAGTGGCAGCAGAAACAAGATTGTCTACAAGCAAGTATATGGGTCTCGAAGACATAGCACCGGTAACAGCGCGGCACGCCATACCTTGTAAACTGTTTAGCTCCGCAACAACGGAGTGTAATTTAACCATGGGCCACCAAACAACAGAAGCGTAAGATAGCATGGGTGAAACCAAAGATTTGTAGGTGAAAGTCAGAGGTGAATTTTCCAGGAAAGCTTACTCTCTCCAATAAAATTAGGTTAATCGTTAGAAATAGTTGTAGGTCGCCTTCATTAAACCAATATACTTGAGCACATCATCTAAACACTATCTATGCTTGTTTATAGTTTAGAATTCTCCAACAAATCTTAATAACTGTATAGTAAGTAGCTCTGGAAACCAAAAAAGCAAATAAATCAAATTAAATTTTCATTAAAATCTGAAAACAAAACTTTCCACTTTAAATAAAATTAAATAAAAGTTCGATCACCCATCGCAGATTTATATTATAAACGTATACACGCCAAGCACAACAAAAAGCTTAATTTTCACTTTACAAGCACAGTGTACCAAACATGAAAAAGAAAATAAGATTGCAACATACACAATAAGAATTGAAGAAAATGAAAATTTATTATTTAATAAGAAGAAGACGAAGTGGGAAAGCTCAAGAACGAAGAATTATTGAGTTCAATATACAGAGAATCTTACACAGTACGGATACACAACACTACCATAGTTCTTGCACATCTCATCCTATACTTACTGAATAGCTACGGGTAGAACTATTAAAAAAAAAATAGAAATTTATTTAACACTTTATACTATTTGTTGTATGTCTGACTTTCCAAAATTTATTGCATTTTCATGATGTTGCTTACATTTTTTGTGCTCTTGTGTACTTTCGATATTTTATTAAATTTTATTTATTTATCTATTTTCTATTAAAAATCTATAAATAAACGTATACTGTGGTATTTAGAAAAATTATCCATTGCATTTTATGTTATTGCTCAAATGAAAGCTTCTAAATTCCATTTATTTATATATAATATCTAGATCAGAATTAAATGAATTGGTTCGATGCTTTTTTACCACCCATCCATTACCCACCACAACAAGCCGGGGTATAAAACTTGAAATATATATTAAATATAAATTATAACATCGAATGTGCTAAGTAAAGATAAAGACGCTGCATGCAGGAGCTTTCATTTTATTTTAAAATAATTTTTTATGTTTAATTTCGATTCGATGCACTTCAAGAATGACATTACAACGAAGTAATTAAATTTTAATTTTATACGAAAAATCAAAATTAAAATAAAGCTCAATCAATTGAAATAATTCAAATTAATAAAATCGCTCGGATATGAAATCAATTATGATTCGCATTTCCTACTAACAACTTGTAATGCAACATAAAATCGAAACGGGAAAAAGGAAATTAGTTATTGATAAGAGAATACATTTAGTTGTATTAATATTGGAATATTGTAAATCAAATATTAAAGATGAGAGTTTGTCTCTGAGATTGATTGATAAGCAATCTATGCATGTAAAGTTAGAGCTAGACTACACTGCTCGTAAACAATTACAGACACTACATTTTTCAGTAAATATTTGTGTTTACGGTAGCAAGTTGCATTATTCGAGTTATAGTTGTAACACTAACACATACTGTTAAAGTTAGCCGAAAGTTCCAGCCGAAAGATGGTAATGCAGTTAGTGTCTTTGATAACTCAGCCGAAAGGCGGTAATGCAGTTATGATATTTCCACCCAAGTTGAAATGCCGCAATATGTCGATAATGCAGATTGTGTTTAACTTCAATATTCAATCAAAAAATCCCGCCAATACAGATTTTAAAGTAACAAATAATACATCAATTTTTTAAAAGAAAAATCTCAATAACAGACCTATATATTAGAAAAAAGTCGAAAGTTGCCAACCGAAAATGAAAAAATCGATAACACAAAGAGTATCTTGACTACTTCAGCCGAAAGTTTGGAAAAACCTCATTTAAGTGAACGATTAGATTTAACCAGGTAGACACCAATATGACTATGCCGATTCGATAGCCTATGACCATAGGTAGATTTTGATTATATGTTAGGGGTAAGTCTGATGGGGTTATAGGGGTGAAATTTTTATTTTTCACATATTCCGACGATAAAATCGTTCATCATTCCAGATTTTGGGACATGGACACCAATATGACTATGCTGATTCGATAGCCCATGACCATAGGTAGATTTTAATTATAGATTAGGGGTAAGTCTGATGGGGTTATTGGGGTGAAATTTTTATTTTTCACATATTCCGACGATAAAATCGTTCATCATTCCAGATTTTGGGACATGGACACCAATCTGACTATGCTGATTCGATAGCCCATGAC
Source organism: Nephrotoma guestfalica (assembly GCA_963691935.1). Taxonomy (NCBI): domain Eukaryota; kingdom Metazoa; phylum Arthropoda; class Insecta; order Diptera; family Tipulidae; genus Nephrotoma; species Nephrotoma guestfalica. Next base: position 31,505,372 of record OY829914.1, on the reverse strand, counting down.
CATAGGTAGATTTTGATTATAAGATGGGGGTAAGCCTGATGGAGTTATAGATGTCAAATGCCATATTTGTTTTATGCAGCCGAAAAATGATGAATGTTTTTATAGTAAAATTAATGGAAAAATAAAAATTTTACCCCTATATCCCCATCAGACTTACCCCTAACCTATAATCAAAATCTACCTATGGTCATGGCTATCGAATCAGCATAGTCAGATTGGTGTCCATGTGCCAAAATCTGGAATGATGAACGATTTTATCGTCGGAATATGTGAAAAATAAAAATTTCACCCCTATAACCCCATCAGACTTACCCCTAACCTATAATCAAAATCTACCTATGGTCATGGGCTATCGAATCAGTATAGTCAGATTGGTGTCCATGTGCCAAAATCTGGAATGATGAACGATTTTATCGTCAAATTAAAGGAAAAATAAAAATTTCACCCCTATAACCCCATCAGACTTACCCCTAACATATAATCAAAATCTACCTATGGTCATGGGCTATCGAATCAGGATAGTCAGATTGGTGTCCATGTGTCAAAATCTGGAACGATGAACGATTTTATCGTCAGAATAAAGGAAAAATAAAAATTTCACCTCTATAACCCCATCAGACTTACCCATAATCTATAATCAAAATCTACCTATGGTCATGGGCTATCGAATCAGCATAGTCAGATTGGTGTCCATGTCTCAAAATCTGGAATGATGAACGATTTTATCGTCGGAATATGTGAAAAATAAAAATTTCACCCCTATAACCCCATCAGACTTACCCCTAACCTATAATCAAAATCTACCTATGGTCATGGGCTATCGAATCAGAATAGTCATTTCGGTGTCTATCTGGTTAAATCTGTAACATCTGTATAAAATAAATTTTTGAAAGTTGGCCGTATGCTGCTATAATAAACACATAAAACTATTAGTTAATATCGTTTAGATTGGAAATTGTATTTGTTGTTTGTCCCGATACATATGTTTGCGGCTGGTTAAGTAGATTAGTCACTTTCGACTACGATATTTCAATTTAATATATAATTTATTTAACTTTCGGCTCAAGTAGTCAAGACACTATCTGCATTATCGATTTTTTTCCCTTACGGCCGGAAACTTTCGGCTAACTTTAACAAGGTCACTAACACACTAACAAAAGGCAATAAAGGAACAAGTTTTTGTTTAATAAAAGTAAAAACAGGACCAAAACAAATGAAATAACAAAATTGCCCATCGGTCGGTACTCTAATATCGAAATCATTTCCCATTCATCCTGCAGAGCTGACTGAAGATGATCTAAGGTTTAAGGAATGACTTCCCTTTGATTTAAACGATGCCCTAGCATATCCCACACGTGCTCAATGGGATTAAGGTCAGGGCTGCGAGCGTGTCAAACAATTCGAGAAATTTCCACCTCATCCAAGTAATTATTGACATGGTTTGCAACGTGGGCTGTTACCAAGTTTAAAATGATTAATTTGCGTTTTGTCACTTACAATTAGAGAATGATAATCAAACCATTTTCTTAAAATTTGGTGATCGAAAGAAATTTTGTGGCGATGATAATAATTTTTATTATAAAAATAAATAATAAATAAACAATAAATAAAATTAATTTTAATTCTAGGAAAAAATATAGTTGATTTAATTTTATACGCAAAAAAGTATACAAAACTTTATAAACCTTTCGAGAAATAGACCCATTAGCCAACCAACAATACACAGAAGATTAATGGTGCTATTCCACTAGAAAACAGAAAAATTTTACAAAAATCTTGCCGAAAACATGACAAAGACAAGAACTAAAATTTGCATTAGCGCGACTGAGATACAACATTTTTATTTTATGGTATAAAAAGTTGGGGAAATTTGGACATCAACAAAAACTAACCTATAAATTATTTACAAAATATGAAAATTTTTTATTTTTAATGTTTGACAATAATTTTATATCCCAAAATTACTAAAAAAAATTATTATTATTTTTTCGATGAAATAAAATAAAATATTATTTTGGATAGTTTACGACAGTATCTAAAAATTATTTTGCTATAAATTATGTGAGAGGAAATTTTTGACAAGTTCATATTAACCTAAAAAAATCATTCAGTAGGCGAAAACACAACAAACAAAAATCGAAGTGTTAGATTTTTTAACCCCAAAAAAATAAAACCTGTCCAGTCAGTTTTGTATCAAAATACTTGTATAAAACTGTGAATCGGTCATTGAAACCGGATAATAACAGCAGGATGTGGAAGTGGATGATTTGGATGCTGAAGAAAACGATAATATGATTACATTAATTATTTGAGTGCTATCGAACGGACATTGAAATTTTGATAATGTTGAATGATGCCGATCTTATACAATTTGTCTCAGCTAACCGATCAATTTGTATTTGACTGTTTATGAATACACATAGAATGGAAAATAACAGAAGCATTCCGACTGTAAGCAAATGGACCAAGTTGGTATTTTATATGTGCGAGAACAATTAAAACATTTAACGAAACAGTTCGATAAATTAGAAAATGATTTAAAAGCGTTGCAAAGTGTTGGGCAAATTGTCGGGGAGGTACTCAAAAAATTGAATGAGGATAAATGTAAGTACATACCTCCAATATGTCAGTGATTCAGTGAAATGATGTTTTATGTTATCTATATTTTTATAGTGATTGTGAAGGCAACCACCGGGCCACGATATGTTGTTGGATGTCGACGTCAGACAAGACAAAATTGAAGGCTGGACCGAGGGTAGCTCTAGATATGAAGTGCTCATTTAATAAGTGAAGTGTTTTACTACGCTCTTGATCATCAACCTCGAATTATATTACTGGATGAAATAAAATTGATACAATTGAAGGTCGTCGTTTTTCCGAAGGTACATCAGCCGATCGTAAAATTCAATGTACTCTAATGGAATTGCTTAATCAAATGGATGGGTTCGATTCGTTGGGTTAGGTTACAATGATTATGGCTAAAAATCGTCCGGATACGCTAGATCCGGCATTATTACATCCCGGGCGTTTAGATCGTAAGATAAATGTAAGTACGTACTAACGGAATTAATGCTAATCAGAGCTGGAAACTTGAAAATGAAACACGGCTAATTCTAAATTAATTTAATTATAAAACTTCCTTTATTTTATTTTATGATGTTTTTCGCGTGTTACTTGATACAGACAGAAGTGAAGTTAGCTACAAAAGTAAAATACAATAAACATAGGAAATGATTCAATGCTCATTTCCAATACTCCTCCTCATTTGAATCATCAGTTAACTCCACATGCATCCTGAAAAACACATGCATCCTGACACGAGGTCCCGCCAATGGTTTTGTCAATAAATGTGCCACCATAGTTTCCGTAGGACAAAATTGGTATGTTGACAAATGCCTCTCGAACATCAATATGTTTGGTACGTGACGACAATTTATCCTCCTTAATGAATTTCAAACAACTTTGATTGTCTTCAAAAATTGTCGTCGGTTTTCTAATGCGCTGATCGAAATCGTTGAGTAAATGACGAATCCAATTCGCCTCTTGACATCTTTCAGACAACGCAATAAATTCTGCTTCCGTTGATGATAATGCAATGCAATCCTGTCTTCAACTGCATACCAACTGAGAATACCGTTACAATATTTGAATATGTAACCAGATTGTGACTTTCGACTTGCGCGATCATCAGCCCAACTTGCATCTGCATATCCGATTAACTGATCCGAACCATCACTCTTCCCAAGTGACAAACGCAAACCGGCAGTACCCTTGAGATACTTTAATACTCGTTTCAATTCGTTCCAATCCTCCTGGTTTGGACTGGACATCTTTTGTGCGAGAACTGAAACCGCTGCCGATATATCAGGTCTCGTGTTGGCTGATATGTACAGTAAGCAACCAAGCAACTTTTGATATTTGCCGTTGCCCAACAACAAATCCGTATCTCCTCCTTTACCATATCCAACTGAAACTGGAACTGAGGACTCCTTCACTTCAGACATTTAGAAATCCTTTAGTATTTTTCCAATGTAAGCAGTCTGATTCAACGTGTAATGGCCATCTGTTTCCTTCTTGACTATTGAAGACTCAAGAAATCCTTAAACTCTCCCAAGTTCTTAATCTTGAATTTCGAACTTAAAAATTTATCGAACTTGAAGATTATCTCGTTTTTTTCACCAGCAATAACCACATCGTCAACGTAGATTAATACGTAGCATATTTTTCCATCATGTTTGTAGGTGTACGAGCAGGGATCATTCTTGCTTTGAACAAAACCGAAATCGTTGAGAATTTGAACCGAATATAAACTCCTTTTTAGTAGACACACTAAATCTTCGCTGCCTTGAACTTTGAATCCCGGAGGTTGTCTCATATAAATTGTTTCAGACAATTCACTGTTGAGAAAGCCGTTTTCGCATCTAGATGATAAACGTTCTTGTCCTGCCACTGTAAGCAATGTTCGAAACGTAGTTTGACGAACAACTGGAGACTTCTGCGAAAAACCTTGAGCGACAAGCCTTGCCTTGTGTCTGACTACCTCTCCATCTGAATCGCACTTTAGCTTGTAAATCCGTTTGCAGCCAACTAGATTTGCACCGTCTGGAATTTTCACAAGCTACCATTGGCTTGTAAATTTGGTTTTAACACCATTCCCGTTAATTAATTACAAATAAACAATATAATTGTGTAGATTACAAGCAGAAACAATAATTTTCGACATATGGTTTACATTAACCCTTTGAAACCCCTTGTCCATACAGATGGACAAGAACTTTACATTAGTATTACATGCAAGCAAAAAATATTTGTGTGCAGTTTTTGTTTGCTTCTTTCTCTTTTATGTGTTAGTTCCAATTTTTTCCACTTTAAATTGAACAAATCAAATAGGAAATATTTTAGTTATAACATTGATTTTGACAAGTTTACACGTGTTTTACGAGGTAAGAAATGTCTGAAATTGCATAATATTATTTAGAGTTTACAGTAATAATTTATGCGTTAAAAATATTTTGTTATTAAACGTGTATTCTGGTTTGTGATTATCGCTTATTTTTTGCTTTTAAATAATTAAATGTGGTGATTTTTTGATAAAAAAACAATGTCCTTCTGGATGGACAAATCGTTAGAAGTATAATGTCCATCTCAATGGACATAATTCATTTTGTCCACTGGGATCGACTTTTCGGAATTTTCTAAGGAATTACTTTTAGTCTTACGTTCCAAAATTGATTTTGGCTAAATTAGTTAAATTTTGAAAGATGAAATATATGCCATATTGATGGAAAGCTCGGATAAGGATGAAATGGATGAAACAGGGGTTTTTGCAGACCATGAACATAACTCAAAATTGGCTCACACTAGCAGAATAGAAAGAGAACAAACGGAGGACGAATTACACAATGAAGAAAATGTGGAATGTTCCGGTGAAACACAAACTCTTCTAAGTTGGATCCTTTTGAAATACCTACGGCAAATTTTGGTGATCAAGGTGATCAAGGAATAACTGTCGTTGCCATAACAACAGTTGATGGGAATGTCGTAATGCCCAATGACGTAGATATACAAATACTGGATTTCACGAAAGCCGACACAAATATGAGCCTTACTGATAAAACAAGACATACAATGGCGAAAGAAAACGAATTGCGTTGAAATCCCTTACGAGCGAAAATTACAAATTTACCAAAAATTTACCAATTACAAAATTACCAATGAACGTTTTAGCGTTATGGCATCCAATACCAATTTGTACGCTATGCAAAATAATATTGCTTTTAAACCGATAGATGAAATTGAAATCATGCAACAAAGATACCCCAACTTAAAATCCACTGGAATCGAGAGATGGGGATGGACTTAGTATCATACGCAATGACACGCGATCGTTTTTTTCATCTAAGAACCAACCTATATTACGTAAATGCTTAGATACACCAGCCAACAACACGGATCTGGTCTATAAACTTCGGTCTTTGATAGACACCATAAAGTTTCGCTGTAACCAACTTAACTTAGAAGAAAATCTCTGAGTCGACGAGCAGATAATCCCTTTTAAAGGAAGACTATCAGCCAAGCAGTACGTCGAAAATAAACCAAAACCGTGGGTATAAAAATGTTTGTACTGTGTGGGAAGTTGGGACAACCGTATGACTTCATTTTGTACCGTGGGATCTAATACTGGCTTGTCCGAATACAATTTAGAAAAGTTTGGTTTCGGGCTCTCTATTGTGCTTCACCTTGCAGCAAAAATTGAATCGGAAGGTCACAAATTATACTTCGATAACTATTTTAGTAGTTACTACCTGCTCGAAATACTACAGGGAATGAATATTAACGGTGCTGGAACGGTCAATCCACAATTTACGGAGGATAAAGCTTTAAAAAAAATAAAAGAGGATATTATGAGGAATTATGTTCCAGAAATAAGCAGTTGGATCACCATTAACTTGTACACTTGTACGCATCCTGAAGTGATCAAGAGATATAACGAGTTGGTTGGCGGAGTCGAATTTTCAAAAAGTCAAAGAAATGGTCGTTACGAATTACAACCCATTTTCTAAATTTTGCATGTTCTGCTAGTTGGATTCAGTATAAAACCAGTGCCGCCAAAAGAGAAATTCCCACTAATAAAATAAAACCTTTATTAGAATTTCAATTAAGTTTAGCTAAACCTCTAATGATGATGAGTAATCAGACCAATAATTTCCGGACACGAGGACGCCCAAAATACGAATGGTCAGAAGCACCGTCATATTCATCCCCGAAGAGGACTTAAGTCGAAATAAGACCATATGTTGACCTTCGGTTTGATTGTGAAAATCACTGGCCCATAATTGACAGCAAGAAAGAAGCGTCGCGTTGTAAATTAGAAAATTGTGTGAAAAATGCAAAATTCATTTATGCTGCCTAAACGAAAGAAACTGCTTTAACAAGTTATAAAAAATGAAATATGTATTTGCATTGTGATTTCTTGAATTGAAATAGTTCTTTAATTTGGCTATCTTTGTTGCAACACTTGAGTCACAATGTCTGTTAGGCCTAACAAGATACAAAAAATATGACTTTTTTTAGCTGTACAATTTTGAAAGCTCTTTAGCTTTTAGAAAAACAAAATAAATAATTTTTATTAACTCTTCTAGAAAAAGTTCAGGTTTGAAAGGGTTAATACAGCACAACGCTGCTGTTTAACGTGTGTTTAATATTTTTTGAGGGCTATGAAACTATCGACCCGATGCTTTTCCCATTTCAAATATGTTAACGTTTTAACAATAGAGCTAAATCGAAAAAGTAAATTAAGATTTATAATAAAAGGAAAGTTGATTCAACTTTATAATCCGTAACTAAAGCTTTATGTATTATAAGGAACGAGAATAATAAGAAAAATTTAACCCTTCTCTATTGTATATAACGCTTGTGTATCCTATTTCAATTTAACTCTTTATGTTTATTTTAAGAAATGTTTTGTTCGTACACAATTTTGGTATAAATGACCTTTCTATATATACGGAGGGAAGCGCACCCATTCGTTGGATGGTGGAAATGCCATGTACCACCTAAACATACATTTTATAAAGGTCAGCATATACAGCTTAAAGCTATTTTAAAGCTTCCCTACTCAAAACTGGCTGACTAAAAATTTTTTTCGTGTCATTTAAACCCATGTCACATACCTACGGTATGATACTATCACCCTTTAAACCAATTTTCAGTAGGGTAAATATTAAATAAATTCTCGTACAACCCTTTTAAGTTTACATATGTACGTATGTAAAGTTTTGTACATAAAACACTTATAAAAGCTTATATTTATGGTGTTATTGTCATACATTATGTTTATGGATAATATTAAACAATTATGCATTAGCTTTATGTTTGTTACATAAACATTATGAATAAATCAATTATGTATTATGTAGATTAGGCATCATCAAATATATTGAACATGCATACACTATTAGATTTTCAATCGCCTAATCAATTCACAAATAAATCGAATTCAGATTTTGTGAATAGATTTTGTTATGTACTGATATGAATAATGCATTATGAAAACATATATGTATGTAAATAAACATATATTATGTCAAAATTGAATGCTAAATTAAGTTAGCTACTGTATCACGTATAGGACTATTTGCTATATCCTAAATTAACAATATTATAATTCGTTACTGGCATTAGATAACATACAGAGTGCGTTGTTTAGTAAACATATTTTGCATATACGGATACTGTAATCAAACCTGTTGATATCGAGGAACATAACCATTCCCTTTTCGACATATTTGCCCATTTCATTTACTTCGTACTATATACGCGAGTTTACAGTATATAATCATGAATAATGAACCGAATAAATTTAATTTTCGAACGTATACGCAATCATGAAATTTCTGGGAACATTTTGTACATAGGAAATGTTCATGAATTTTACAGTGGAATTCAATTTTCGAACATAATTTAAAATCAATGCTTTTAAAATTAATTTTGTAGGTTTATGTACTTATGTTTTGGGTGTGATGTCGAACAAACAAAATAATTTAAATCGAATCATAACGAGATGTGACTGGGAGAGAATTTATAAGATTTGTTAAATGAGATTTAAAATAAAAAATTGTATGTTTCGAAATTTAAATGTCCGATCTTTAATCTATAATTTGTAACGCTTTGAAAAACGTTGAAATTGATCGGATGAAATTGGATGATAAATTGTTGATATACTGCAATGGCGGTGATTATTGAAGGAAGTTGAATTGTATGTGATGCCAGGCCAAATTGTTGAATTTACTCCGCAAGCTACTCGATATTAAAATACTCGACTTAAAAAAACAATTCACTCAGGTTATACAATTTTATTATTTATTTGCTGAAAAATTAATCGTTTCTAGATAGTTGACGGTTTCTTCTATCTGGATTTTTGGTAAGTGCAAAAAATGATTTTTCGTTTATTTTGTGATGGTTTGAAAATGTCACACTTTGTAAAATTGCCAGATTATATTATATTTTAGACAGAAAAATGAGCTACTTTTAAGCTTTTAAGTTAGCTGCATGCAACCAAATCGGTTACATTCTTATGACTGTGAGTGTGTACAATGCAAATTATGGCGTCTCCATACTATTGGGTTTTTTGTTTACATTCGGATTTTACGCAAATTACAGGATACGTACACGATACTTTCTTATTTGTTTGTTTTGTTGCAGTTTTCTTTAGACATTTGGTGGATTTTATATAATAATAAGGGTTGTTTTAGGGTGTAATCAGAGAATATTTTGGTGGAACCTTGAACCGCAAATACCAGACAAAATCTATATATATATAAAGGGTGGTTAAATTTTAAGGGCCGACGTTGAATGTGAACATGTTAATGTGACATTTCTCAATTTCAGATTAACTCAATTTGGACCATGGAAAGATACACAATCGAGCAACGCGTTAATGTTATTCAGGCATATTATGAAAATGGGCGTTCAAATCAAAATGCATATCGTGCACTTCGTGATTTTTTCGGTCAATTTAATCGTCCAAATGTGCGTACAATCGGAAAAATCAGTGCATGCTCGTACAGCTCGTACAGCAGAAAATGTTGCTGCTGTTCGCGATAGTGTGGCTGAAGAGCCGCCCACCTCAACTCGTCGTCGTGCCCTCTCACGCTCGTCGTTGATGAACATTATGCATAAAGACTTGCATTTACACGCTTATAAGGTGCAATTGACTGAAGAACCATTTCTTGTCAGAATGGTGGCAAGAAATGGCAACATTGGATGATCAATTTTCGAAGAAAATCATCTTCAGTGATGAGGTACATTTTCACCTCAGTGGATTCGTCAATAAGCAGAATTGCCGCATTTGGGCGAATCATAATCCAAGAATGATTGTCGAAAAGCCAATGCACCCACAAAGAGTGACTGTTTGGTGCGGTTTATGGGCTGGCGGCATCATCGGGCCGTATTTTTTCCAAAATGAGGCCGGTCAGGCAGTTACTGTGAATGGTGTTCGCTATCGTGAGATGATAACGAACTTTTTATGGCCCAAATTGGAAGATATGGATGTGGACGATATGTGGTTTCAACAGGACGGTGCCACTTGCCACACAGCTAAGGAAACAATGGCTCTTTTGCGCGACAAATTCAATGGCCGTGTTATGTCACGTGGTGGCGATGTCAATTGGCCGCCAAGATCATGTGATTTGACACCGTTGGACTTCTTTCTTTGGGGTTATTTGAAAGAAAAGGTGTACGTCGATAAACCAGCAACAATTCAAGAGCTAAAGGATGAGATAATTCGGCACATTAACGGCATAGAACCTCAATTATGCCTAAGCGTCATCGAAAATTTGGACCACCGGGTGGAGGTGTGCCGCCGAGGTCGCGGCGGCCATGTGGCCGATATTTTGTTCCATACATAATTGAACCATACCATATTATCATAATAAAAAGAATTGACAATAATTTCCTAAATAATTTGTGTTTTATTCAAAATCAACATCGGCCCTTAAAATTTAACCACACTTTATATAAATGGATCGTGGTTTATTCGGATACTTAAAACTTGATTTTGTTCAATGTCAAGGTAAATGTTCATGAATAACGCAAAATATTTATTTTCTATTTAGAAACAAAAAACAGCTGATGATCCTGTTTAATATACTTTAAAATAAAATCAAAACAATTATGTCGAGTACCTGATAACAAAAATGTAATAGATTAGTATATTCAGCATAATGAGTTGATTTTATACAATTTTGATTGAGCGTGATTTTAATGCGCGGAATGCAGGAGTGAGAGTTTATAATTGAGTCATGGATAATTTAAATTCTATAGGGTGAAATTTCATGACTTGGTATTTTTGAAAGCTAAACTCGGTCTATTCTTTTGGCGACTACACACGGGTGAGCATCAGAGTTTGCAAAGATAAAATTATCAAACGCCGAACTGGAAACGCACTACGGCGAATAAGTGAGACACATCGATCGTATGACGCAGTGCAATATCCGCTAATGTTCTGCCGTGGTGAAGACTGATTTCATTTGAGATACAACATAATAAATCCGGCCAATGATTAGTACAAAAAAAAATTTTTGATTGTCATTTCATAGAGTGTAGATCTTTAGGGGTCGACACAAATAAAAAGGTCAGTTCAATGAACTTTTACGCATATCTAATGATGGTTCGCCAAGACATTGACAACCACTTAATGAGGTATCGCCGATTGTTTCAACAATATGCAGTTGATATGTACGTTAAGGTTGAGACAGAACGACTCAATTATATTCGATTCAATCAGGCTAAATTGCGATCTGAAGAAACTATTCACTTGCGAGATGCGGTCAATAGCGACGCAGATATTACAGATGTCGGCCGACTCACAATTTTGCCATCGACATACATTGGCAGTCCGAGACACATGCACGAGTACTCCCAGGACGCGATGACTTACGTGCGCAATTATGGACAACGAATTTGTTTGTGACGTTTACTTGCAATCCAAAATGACCAGAGATTACGCAGTTATTGCATCCCGGTCAATCACCAAGCGATTGCCACGACGTTACAGCACGAGCGTTCAAACAAAAACGCAGATGCTTAATGGACTTTCTTGCGAAACAACCTGTATACGGTACTGTTCGATGCTGGATGTATTCAATTGAGTGGCAGAAAACAGGTTTGCCGCACACACGCACATTCTTCTTTGGATGGTGGACAAAATTACACCAGACCAAATTAATGACATCATTTCCACCGAAATTCCGGATCCTGAGATATATCCAGAGTTGCACGAAGTGATGAAGGCCAATATGCTCCACGGGCCAGGCGGACAACACAATCCCACCTCGGTTTGCATGTCCGACAATAAATGCACAAAACGATATCCACGTACTTTTATTTCCACGTATTTTTATTGTGATTGACAACACATGGATCGTGCCACACACCTATCACTATTGAGTGTTGCAGTTCGGTGAAATCGAGTAAGTTTGTTTGCAAATATGTCATCAAAGAGAGCGATATGGCGGTCATTGGCGTTGATCGAGATGAAATCAGCAAGTTTCAAATGAGACGATATGTGAACTGCAACGAAACACTCTGGAGAATATTTTCATTTGCGATTCACGAACGTCACCCGAATTCTGATAATGAATGATAAAGTGTCTTCCACGCATCTTCGATAATATTTGATAGTTTAGCATCCCACTCCACCTTCAGTAGCCATAACTTGTGTAACAACATTTTAAAAATCGACAAGATCTTCCTTTTAGTCCAGTTTGTGTCTTCAATGCCTTTCTAAACCTTGAACGAAAACGTGCCGAGTTCTGCGTTCCATGTAATACCAGAAGTCTTGATAGCTGCATCGTATTCAATAAACTTTGGTATATCTTGAACTTCGTTTTGCGAAAATGAATTCAAAAATTCTGGAGAATTAGATTTCCACTTTCTTAGGCTGAAACCGTTTTCACTCAAAATGTTGTTTAATTCTTCTTTAAGTTTTATTGCTTCTTGAATGGGGTTACATCCGATCAGCACTTAATGATTTGTGATGCTATTGGGTAACGTTGAGCAGACACTTCTGCAGATTTCTTCAATGTTTTTAACGCTAAATAGGGTGCACATGCAGCTCCATAAGTCACTGTGTTTAGTTTGCATGTTTTGATTTGTTGCATCGAATTTTCGCGTCACAGTATTAACTGAAAATTGGCATCGTTGGGGTTGAAGAGTATCTGGCGGTACATTTTTTTTATGTCTGGTACTATGGCGATTGCATGTTTTCGAAAATTTAGGATAATTGTAGTCAGGTCACGTTGTATATTTGGGCCAATTTGCAAAACGTCATTAAGAGACAGTCCCGTGGTAGTTTTCGATGATACGTCAAAGAGGACTCTCAATTTGGTCGTGCTACTGCTCGGTTTGACAACGGCATGATGCGGTAAATAATATTTTTTGTCATCTTGCTTTGGAATTTGTTCTGGTGGTAAGTACCTCATATGTCCCATGGTAATATACTTATTCATGAATTGTTGGTACGATTCAAAAAACTCTGGTGCTCGCGCAAACCTTCTTTCCATTGAGAGTAGTCGATCATGTGCTGCTTTATAAGAACTGCCTAATGGATTGGTTGTTTTTTTCTTCTTCTGGTAGTTGTTTCGTCATAAAAGGCTTCACATTCATGGATGCTGCTTCCTGGATTGATGTGAGATGAAAGTTCTTCTACTTCCCAGAATTTTTCCCAGCAATCTTTGTGTAGATCTTCGTTAGTGATTTGAATTAAAGACTCAGAGCTGACGTGTAAACTAGTGAGATGTCGTGACCGGTTGTTTGATGATCCCGCTACTAACCAGCCGAACTTGGAAGACTGCAATATTGGTAATAAGTCAATTATGTGCCTTTTAGGATTGAGAATCTCGAAAGATAAGTCGGCTCCGAGAAGTACGTCGATTTTACGTGGAGTACAGAATTTGAGATCTGCTAATTCCAAATTCCTAGGTGATTTGTTGAGTATTACTGGTTTAGTTGGTAATATATTGGTGAAATTGTTGATAATATGAGCCGTGACACTACTGTCATACTGATTTTTCCCCTCGTTTTACCAGCCGGTGTAAATGCTAGACCGTAAATAGATAATGAAGCGTTACTTCGCATTAGGCCTAGGCTTTGCACGCAAGATTCGGTAACGACAGAAGTTTGTGAGCCCGAATCTAGCAATGCTCGATGCAACTGGAGTTCACCGGTACGTGATTTGATCTAGATAGCTGCTGTTGGTAGTACCCTGTTCGTCGAGGAGTAGTGTGTGTGAAGTACCTGTGTATTAACCTGGTTATTATTCACTTGTGTTGATTCAATAGTGGGCCTTGTAGTTTGGCTTGATTTGGCTTCGCTCTTCGCACCACAATTTTTCTGTGTATGTCGTTCGCAAGGTGACTGATCCATTGAAATATGATGGCTTGTTGATATTTCGCTGGAAACATAAGTTTCATTCTGACGTTGATGTAGTAAGGTGTGATGTCGCTTGTGGCACATTAGTCATGACGGTTTAGAAAAGCACTTTATTAGACAATTGTGTCCTTTTTTAGACAATTGCCAAATAAATTATTTTCTAAAACCATTTTGGATCTCACAACCGTAGTCATATTTTTAAACTCTGGACATCGAAATATGGGATGTGGTTGCTTATTTTTTTATTTCATCGGTGAAGTATTCCATCTTCAAGTCCCTATGAAGGTTGTCGTTCCTAATGTACCATGGGGCATTCACACACCCATACTGATTTTAGCATTTACTCAGAATTTCTACCCATGGGCCAGTACATTTTCCTATATTTGCTGTTTAAATCTTCTATTTTCTTCGTGATGTGTCCTCCCCATCTTAGCTTAACATCGATGGCCATGCCAAGGTATTTAGCTGTATGCAAGGAATTTGGCTTGATTTGAGAACCACGGGAATATAGTTTACATTTTGATTTGTAAAGTTAACGTGTACTGATTTGGCTTAATTTATTAAGATGCTTCATTTTTAGCCCAGCTGCTCACGGTTTTAACTGAACTTTGAAGTTTGCTTGTTGCTTCCGAAATATATTTTCCAACACCGGTGTGAAGTTTTCAACATTTATCAAAAGTGTAGAATTACATAAAAAAATTATGGCAGGGTTGAATTTGTTATTTACCTCATTAAATCTAATCTAATCTAATCCACAGCATATCACTGCGACCTTCGGGGAATTTTTTTTGTTTAGTGTAAATGGAAACAAAATTATTAATAGTGTCATTTCTAGAATTAAGTGTTAATGGCCCTTAAACACCCACAAGAGCCGGTTTACACTTTCTATATTATTAAATATTTCCGTTTACACTAAACAAGAAAAAATTCCCCGAAGGTCGCAGTGATATGCCGCGGATTAGATTAGATCAGATTTAGTGAGGTAAATAACAAATTCAACCCTGCCATAATTTTTTTATGAAATAAAATAATAATCATAATTTTTTATTTTGATAAAAGTGCTTAAGCAGGTCTCTGCATCAGTTTAAATCCAAGCCATGCTGCTAAACTTTGTCGAAAGCTTGAGCTACATTCAAGAAAATACTACCACTCACCGTATTCACCAGACATAGTTATAAGCTTTATGCGGTATTCACATGTGAATTGGCAACACTTAACCTAATACTAACGTAATAATCAAATAATCAAAATTCAAATTAAAAATTATTAGCGATTTCCTGTAGTGATTCATATGCTGACGACAGTAGTTTGAGGAGATTATTTGATGAAAGCTTTGACACAAATTCGTTTATCGTAGGAATGTTTGACGTTTTGTGCAGAACCTTTATGGATGCATGTTTAAAATCTGGTGGACGAGGCCTGCGTTTAAAGCAAATTTTAGATCTTTGTTTTGAATTATCTGGGGAGTCGCATTCTCAATTTTATTTGTGAGATCACACCAGACATTCTAATGTATAATTTGTTTATCATGAGTTTAGTTTTATGCCGCTGCTGTAAGATAATACAGAGTATAGAAAATTAAATGCAATGACTGATCTGTGTCTCAAATCTTTTATGTATTTGAAAAAACTCAATAGTTTATTAAGAGTGACCCCTATAAGTATTTTGCTTCATCGACAATTTCAGTTTATTTTGGTACGTACCAAAAGTAATTGGGTGTTTGATGCATTTAAAGCCAAATCGAAAGTCTGATATTAGTTGGTTGACAGATTTTCAGAGCCTTGTTGAGATAACCCCTTCACTATTTTACTCAGCCCACCTAATAGACTAATAGGTCTAGTGTTTTCCGGTTTGCTAGGCTTTCCAGGTTTTTGGAGAACAATAATTTTAGATAGTTTCCAGGTTTCTGGGAAATATGAGCTTTAGTATGGCATTAGTAATGGAACCTAAGTGTGGAAAGCCACTTAATGGAAGGTTTTTTATAGCACGGTTTGAGACTTGTCAATTTCGTCAGTGCTTGTAAGACCAGCCTTAGACTTGGCGTTTAACAGATATGCATTTACAGAATCGGTTACTTCATTAACACTAATATGTTCCCTGCTGCTAAATTGTACACTTTCGTAAAAATCAGCAATTTTGTTTAAAACCATAACCGAATCGATTATGGGCCATCTTGGTCTTCAAGAACAATATTTACTAATTGAGGTACTATTTCCGACAGTCTGCTACGGAAGGTTTCGTGTTTGAAGAGTTTTATTTCTTCATGAATTTGTTTGGTGGTGCGGTTTATTAAGGTTGGACTAAATAGACTGGGAAATTTCCTGTTTTTATTTCGGAAGTAATTTCTTAGTTTGATCAGGTGGGTAATACGCTAAGGAAGTCTTGTTGATTTAGAGACTCTGATTGGTACAAATCTGTTAACAGCATCATTAATTAGTTGTGAAAACCGAGATACCTTAACATCAGTATCTTCAATTTGAACGTTCTTAGTTATGGCAAAGTCTAGGATTGCATCACCACAGTTGCTGAATGCTGGGGAACAAATTTGCAACTTACTGACTTCACAGAATTTGAACAATTTAACACCATTTTGGTTTGTGTTGGGACAGTGCCAAAGAGTGTGTCGTGTATTAAAGTCACCACACAATACAACATTTTGTGTTGAATTAAATATGTTTGTCAATCAATAATTTTTCTAAAGTAAATTGAAAAAAGGGTGAAAGAGCGAACCCCTCTCCAATAATTAAAGATGTTGCTATGAAATGCTCCCTATGGTTAGTGCTTTCGGGTTAGAATGTTTTATGCGTTTATTTATTAAAATAACCGTACCGCCTGATTGATTTATGCTTGAATTTGTTCTATACACATTGTACTTTTTAACGATGACAGAGTGTTTGTCTGAGAGTTTTGTTTCGTTTAGACAAATTATATCAGGTTTAAGTCTCTGAATTAAGTCAGTAAGTTCCTGGCGACGAGCCAGACTAATAAGGCTATTACAGTTTATAGAAATGATTTTCATTTTAAAATTTGGCAGATAAAGTTCAGATACATTGACTTTTTGGAAATTAAGTCTTCGATCTTATTCAGTTTGGACATGAAATCTGAAATTTGGTTTGTTAGTGAAAGGAAATCCATTCCAAACAACTCCTTAGAGGTGAGAAAAAATTCTTTTAACTGTTTATTTGAGGGGTTAGATGTCTCTTTTGGATATTTCAGACAGAGAGCTTGTAAATTTTTGGAATGCCTTCTTTTATATAGTAAGATTTGAATACATTATGATTTCGATTTAATTGAGCTTTGCTTGAGTTGCTCAACTTACCTAGGTAGGTTTGTCGCGCGCTGTATCCGGTGAAACTGGCGACATGTCCCTCTCCGCAATTTGCACATTTGATGATTTCCATATTCGCCTTGTCTAAATCGCACGGACATTTTTCTGCTTCGTGAGTTCCCGAACACTTTACGCACTGGTAATTCTTGTTACGTGTCCAAAGTCCTTGCATTTCCGATATTGAGCTATCGGTTGTTCACGTTTTGTCTCCCAGGTGATTTTGTATGCACAACATCCATTGGTGAAGTAAATATCCGAATATTTTGTTGAGTTTTCGAAGGTGACTGTGAATCATGGCAGTATTACAGTATTTCCATTTTTCTTACCATCTTTCATTGTCTTTTTTATTCGATGCACGTTGATGGCCTTAACATCTTTCGAGAGAAGATCATTTTTAATATCCTCATATGGCGTGTCTTGGAGGATTCCCCTTACAATCATAACTTTAGGTTTTTGGCGTCGGATGGTGTAGGTGTAGAATCGGTAATACTCTTTTTTGAATATCTCTACAATTTCGTTCTGATTAATGACATTCTTTGGGAAAACCGAAATGTTGTTGATATTCACTTTAAATTGCCATCATATTTGCGGTGGTCTGATTATTCGCTCAGAATTGGTGGTTTTGTTTTGACTGTTTGAGCCGCTACTTAAAATTTCAGAATTTAATTGATGAAATTTTCGACCAACCACATTTTCTGGGAAGTTTATTTTTGCCGCTTCTCCGGTTTCTTCTTCAGATGAGTAGTAAAATTCATCTAGCATATTGTTTAATTGCTTTTCTAGGATTTCGCTACTTGGTAGTTTTAACAGGTTTTATATGAGGTTCAGTTTGATCGGTTTATCTGCCTCGTTTGGTATTTACGAGCAGGATTGGTTTTCTTTTTTACTAGGCGCTTTAAAATTTTGCAATGTCTTGATCAGTGCACGATTTATCATAATATTCAGTTGACTAATGATTCTGCCATTTATTTGAGCGGGACCACCCCATTTTTTTCTTCTCATGTTTGCTTTGACAAGGCATCGTAGACATGTCTAAGTAAATCGAAGTATGCTATCGTATAGTACTGACCCTATTGCATCTTTTGTAGAAGCCAACATATTTATGCGACCCGTCGAAGCATAAGTTTTCTATGTGGAATCATAAATGATCGAAAAATTAGAAAAATTCAACCATTTGAAGGCCATTGACAAGGCATCGTAGAGGTCTCTAAGTAAATCGAAGTATGCTATCATGTAGTACTGACCCTATTGCATTTTTTGTAGAAGCCAACATACTTATGCGACTCGCCGAAGCATAAATTTCTATGCTGGAATCATAAATAATTGAAAAATTCAACCATTCGAAGGCCATTGACAAGGCATCGTAGAGGTCTCTAAGTAAATCGTAGATGCTATCGTGTAATACTGACCTTATTACAGCTTTTGTAGAGGCCAACATATTAATGCGACCTGTCGAAGCATGGGTTTTCTATTTGGAATCATAAATGCTCGAAAAATTAGAAAAATTCAACCATCCGAAGATATCATCCAAACGTTTGAATTCATTATCGGTGTTAAATTCAAATACTGACGAAATCACAGCCGCATATTCAACCATTCGAATTCATCATCCAACCGTTTAAAGTCATTATTGGTGGTAAATTCAAATGCTGACGAAATCACGGCCGCATATTCAACCATTCGAATTCATCATCCAACCGTTTGAATTCATTATCGGTGTTAAATTCAAATACTGACGAAATCACGGCTGCATATTCAACCATTCGAACTCATCATCCAACCACGCATATTCAACCATTCGAATATCTTAGTCAGAATGCTACATTAATTATATGCACCAGTTTCCTCAACGCTTTCTCCGGTACCACTTTTATTATCTGACCGTTATAAGATCATATCCTGGAGCCTTATACGCATTCAAATTGTTCTTGATTTTCCATTTTAGTTCTTTCAATGTTACCGGTGTAATTTTCATTTCATCCTGTTTATTTATCGGGGTGATATTTTCCTCTTCCGTTTGTTTGGGGTAAGGTTGGAATGTTTCTTCAAGGTGATTTGCAAACAAATTTGCTTTTTGTTTGAAGTTTGGGTCTTTTAAAATTCTTAGTTGCTTTCCATAATGAATAATCAGTATCTTTTTGCCCAGTTAGAGTGCTGAGGTAACTGACTGATTTTTAATGTCTTTTATTAGCTATTTTAATTTGTTGCACAAATGGTTAAATACCCTTTTATTTTCCGGGTCTCGATGTTTTTGCCATTTCTTCCGTGTTTTTCTTTTATTTTTAAGAAGTTCTCTCACTTCCTCTATGGATAGCTAGCATTGCGCTTCATTTCCTTACTATTATTAGGAGTGCTTGTTTTATGCATTTATGGATGAGCTTATCTAGTTCGTCTTCTATTTGGGCTGGTCCCTGTATTGGGTTCTGCAGGCTAATTGTTTCTGTTAAATGTGTTTGGAAGAGATCTCAATTGGTTTTGGAGCCCGTTAATTTCGGGTTGCTCTCTTTCATAATCATTGTTTGGATAAGTATCATAATAACTGGTGAATGATCTGACGATAGACTTTCACTGTTCTCTATACATGGATATAATTATCTGAAATCCCTCTTGCAATAAAGAAGTCTATAACATCTACTGGAGCCTTATTGATATCCCTAGGCCAATAGGTTGGTGTACCGCCTGAGTGAAACTCGCATTTTAGTTGTTTGCCCGCTGCGAACAGTTCTTTTCCTTTAGCAGTCGTTAACCGTGATCCCAAATAGATATTTTTTGCATTATATTCTCCTCCAATTAAGAAGACACTTCCTAGTGTTTTGAGAAGATCAGTATAATCCACTTGTTTGAGATTGTATCTTGGAGGGCAGTATATTGCTGAGATACTACAAATTTTAATATTGTTTAATTGTATTTTGATTGTTGTGACTTGCATAGAGAGCTTATCGACTTTAACTTCTCCATTATGTTTTATATGATCTTTTATGAGGATAGCTGATCCACTTCTAACTTTGTTCTCTTTTTATTCATTTCTTTTGTTTATAATTCGATTTTGTATAATTTATATTTTGATACACTCGATCAAGGTTTTCTCCTACTCTTTTATTGAAACTAGTTTGTGAATTAATTTCTTCTAGTGTGTTCTGCAGACTCCTGCGAGATAAGTCTTTTGTTGAGGTTCTCTAGATTTCTTAGTATGTCCTGTAAAACGAGATCCACTTTTAACTGTTTCTGCTCTGTTTGTTGAACTATTTATGCAGAAGTAACATTTTCATTTTCTCGCCCTCTTTGTATGTTGAAATTAGGAGTTGACGAATTAGGCTCCATGGTTTATTTGTTGATTGTACATATCGAGATGTATCTGGTTTGCATGATTTATCTCTCATTTTCTGTAATTGTGTTGCTACTTCACATCCTCTGTAGTTGGCTGGATGCTGGCCTTTACAGTTGATACACTTCGATGTTGTATTTCGGGGAACTGTGCAGTCGTTTTCAGCATATTTTCCTGCACATTTAACACAACGTGAAGCAAACGTTGGCAGTACTTTTGTGTATGATTATATAATCTTGGCAGTTTTTATATTGACCTATTAGTCGAGTAACCTTTCTCGGTGTTTCTATTTTAACTCTGAGGTAGAGGATAGCCTTAATATTATAAATATTTTCGATTTTTTCTTGATTGTCGAAGGTTAGCATGAAAAGTGGGAGTCCTCTTCTCATGCTTTCAACATTTCCTTCCATATTTTCTCGTCTCTCTTTTCTGATGATGTTGACTGCATCGATTATTTGCAGGCCTTTGTTTTGCAGGTCTTCAATAATTTCATCATTTTTATCCTTGTAGGTATACCACTGGTGACCAACAGATTTTAATTTGCTAGCTAGAGCTTTATAATCTTCAGACTCTGTTGTGTTTATTTTGCAAATATTATTACTGAGCGATATTACTTTGTAGTCATTTCGTTCAACTTCTTTCATCAGTTTCTGAATACTACCGTGATTTGTTATTCCTAGAATATTGAACGGGAGTGGAACCTGTTTCTTCTTTTCTGGCTCATGCACTTTTGGTGCAGTAATTGCATTGGCAGTTTTAATGTGGGTTTGAATTGGCTCAAGTTCTGGTGATAATTCAGTTTTCCTCTTGCTTGGGTTGGTTTCTTTTCTTGGTTTCTTATTTGCTCTCTTGGATTTCTGTAGTCTCCAATTGGTTTCCCTTTCTGGCTCATCTTCATCCGAGTGATATTTTAGTTAGTTACCTTTAGCATAAGGTTTTCTTTCTTTAGCACGGCAACTTCATTATTCAGCTGCGCGATTAATTTCTCCATTTGTTCAAATTTATTAACTCCGCGTTGTTTATTATAACTGTTTGTACACTGGGCGTGGCTTCAGAAGTTGCTTCGAAATTTAATTTTTATGCTTGATAGAAGAGGTATTTTCCGTCCCATTGTTACGTTCAGACAGTGCGGTGCTCTCTGGCGGTGGAGTTGATGGTGGTGTTCTATTTCCAACGATTTCCTTTGCAATGTCGCGTTGTTCTCTCCAGAATCTGTGGAGCAGCCCGATAAATCGGGTTGGGATTTAGAGTCTGAGTTCGGCTCCATCTGGAGTATGTTATTGTTGTGTTTATACTCGACAGTTCATTTTTTTTGTTGACTATCTGCTATACTGTTTTTCTACTACGTATGGATAGGATGCCACAACCGTTCGATCTACAGTACATTGCCCACGATGCGCCACGAGGAGGCTGTCAGATAGTACCCCAAAAAATAATGGTACGTTCAGAAGTTATTTTCATTTTCCTGAACACTTAAAATTGGTTATTCCAACCCTGACTGCAGGGTTAACTCAACCTTCAGAGGTGCAGATTTTTTCTAAAATTCTGTCTTCATGTAGTACTACAACCCTGTAAAATTTCGTTTCTATTGGAATTATTTACTACTTTTGCACAAAATTCCTGCACTAAAAGGACACAGTTTCTTTTATCAAACTTCATCATTTCCGCTTAAATTTTTGGAAAGAAAACTGAAATATTTTTGCTGAAAGTTTAATTAAATTCATTTGTTTTTAATCGAGTTTTTCGTAAATGCCATACTTTTTAAAATATTTGCAAAGAATGTTAAAAAACGAATAAGTTACTTATGAAGCTACCACTATTTCCCCCAAATTTTATTGGCACCTCGTTATATACGAAAAAGCTTAGGTATTAAGTTTCATCAAAGAGAGTAATATTTATCAAGAGTTATTTTGGATGTTGTTTTTAATTCATTCATACACATTTTCTGTTCAAACAAAATAACACTCTACGTGTTATTATCTTTGGTTTCATACTAAACAGTCAATCTATCTGGGGTATAGCGAAATCAGATATCGCTTAGTTACATTTACATTCACAGGGTCCGTAATTCATTTTTAATTGTGACACCTGTGTTACAGAACAAAATTGTTTACGATATTTCTTTATGTTGTTGCGGCTCCGGGAATATTAGGTTTACAATAGATTTGCAATTTGTTTTGTACAATGTATCATGTCACCTTGAATAAACCAAGAATTATATTAAATCTAGTAAATTGTTGGTATTTTATGTTAAAGCTTTAAATTTTCAAGATTCCATTGTTAAAACTGAAGTAAAATTTCAAAAGTTCTCACAATATTCCAACTCTGTTGATGTCATCCTTTATTCGTTGAGATTGTATATTATCACAATGAAAATTTATATTGTTGTTCAACAACCCGATACCAGTAAGCAATTTTCAATTATTTTCTATTTCCCAACATCATTTTCTACACGTCCATTATTTTCGAATAATAAATTGAAAAGTACTATAATCGCTATACATACGCTTGCATCTATCAATAAACAACTCCATCTCATGCAATACATAATTTATGTTGTGTGACGACGATAATAAACACTCGTATGTATGTACGAGTATTACACAATAGCGAAACCGAAGACGACAAATTTTGTGATGAAAATCTATGTACGACAACTGTACGAGTACATAATGCAATTCAACAGGTTCTCTCGAGAGCTACAAAAAGATTTTCCAATTTTTATGTTGCATGTATGCTCTCCTTCCCTGTCCCTCTCTAGACACACGTACACTGTGTATAGTAATTGCTTATAATATGTTGTTATAAAATCCATATGATTTTTATGTTGAATGTTGATTTTTATTTTAATGATGGTGTTCGACAAAAAATAATGTAAAAAATATACTTGTTGAATATTTTTATGATTTTCATGCACAAAAGCTTTATTTATAGACCTGGCAATTTTTACCTTGTACGTCGTTCATATATACCTCACCTACCTGTTTTTCGAATTTTCAAATTATTTTGTTGCATGCTGAATATATAAAAATTTAATTAAAATTAAAACTACAACCAGAATGTATACCTATAGTAGTGTGACGACAACAACTACAGCTAATCAGAATTTTGCAAAAAGCTCATTTGATTTTCGAAAAGGAAATGTATGTTGAATAAGGAAGTATGGCGGAAATAAGAAATTTTTGTATGGCATAGTAAATATTTTATTAAAAGGAGCAAATGATTGACGGGTTACAGGTATTCAAGGGTGAGAACATTTAGCACAATGAATACTAATTTGACATTATTTGTTTTATGAATTCTTTGAACTTTGTCCTACTTAAAAAAAAAAAAAATATATTTTTCCCGATTTCTAAAAAAAATTTTCGTTTAGACGTAATCGGCTTTCGTTTAATTAATTGCTTTTTTCAAACTGTAGTAAAATTGTAATTTATGAAATCTTCTTATACCGACAGAAAAGTATTATAAATTTAATAATTCGTAAAATTTATCAATTCCTTTGTTGGTACCCGAAATGGAAATATACTCATCCATTTCGCAATCAGCTAAATACATTTTCAGTATATTAAACGGGAGACCAAGGAAACACATACGAATCGATTTTGTATGATTCTATGTTATCTCGAAATCATTGTTATTGCTTATTATTACGATTATTACTGTTATGGTTCTATCACCATCATTATTCCTATATCTACATTATTATTACCACACTATTTTCATTATCAAAACACGTTAACAATATCCTTCTGTATATATTTATTTTTATGATTATGGGAGTGGTCACTTGGATTGGAGGAATTTTTTCGGGTTGGTTTCGGTCTAAATTAGTTTGTTGGATTGTTTTGAGTGGTGTAATGCCGATTTAAAATGTTCAAATTATTTCCATCAATTAATGTGTTATATTGGGAGTCACCCTATCCTAAACTTTGTCACCCGAAAATTTGTCATAAGTAACGCTCAGGCCCTGTGTGGAATTCGTATTCCATTTGAGATTTCATTAACAATTTTCATGTTGATGAACCCAGCCACTAGTGATTCAAATGTTCTTTAATGCGACCACTGCCTATTAGAATTGCAAGCAGCATCCATAAATGATAATTATTTAAGTAATACGCGTATTTAGCTAAAATAATCCTGTCTTTAGTGATAAATGCAACAGATACGTGTGGGAGATAACTCTTACCTCAAGAAACCTATAAAGTAGCAGGTTTGGGCGGGATTTGGCAGAATTGGACAATCATGAGCTGGGGAGCTCATTTTCCAACAAAAACAGTCTAGTAAAGTTATTTCGAATTGTTAATGGTGCAAAAGTTATTCCACTTTGAAGGGTGTGTCTTTCCAATAAAATTATTTTTATAAGCTGTATTATCTTCCGTCAAATAAAAAAAAGGTTATACTTTACGTATTTCGTTCTGAAATTTTTTTTTTGATGTTTAAGTCGCGCCACCGGGAAAACAATGTACTACAGAAAGTTGACCCATTAACAGAAAAATATGCGACACTAATACAGATTTTAAAATGGTATCACACACCGGGCTAGTCATAACAGAATGTTTTTTGTCATGAGTATGAAGTTTTTACCAATTAACAAAAATAAGCATATATTGGACATCACACTGTTAAAATTTTTCTTATAGGAATTTTGAGTGAAAAATTAAAGTTGATGAAATTTTAAAACTTAATAATATTTAATAAATTAATTATTCTAACACTAAGACGCGAATGTATAGGGGTGTTTTTTGAGGAAAACTAACTATTATCGACCTCTCTTGATTTTCAGTGGATCCAATTCTGGCAAATGATAAGTTGTTTTTTAGGACTTAACAAAGGGCGGGTAATCATATATATCACAATGGACTTGCACAATATTTTTTTGAAGTAAAACTGTTGTGTGACACGACGTTAAATGGTGTTTAGGTGTAGTATCGCACAAGACGCTATCAGATCGTAATGTTTAGGAACGAGGTCTTATAATAATATTCTAATAGATTATTTTTGTTGTTTTTTATTAAGTACTGAAAATAAGAATAACATTTTTTGAGTGATACGCATTTGATGGTCAGTGTGAATTTGGCGATTGATCTTTAAACAATAAATAAATAACAAATAAGGTTATTCTATGAAATAATAATAAAATATAAAATATTGTTGTTAATAAATAATAAAAATAAAAATAATTATTTAGTTTATAATAAAATAAATTAAAACTTCGATGTTTTATAAATTCGCCAACTACAGGTTTTTTGGTTTTAAGTGAAACTCATCGCCAATAACAAGACATCACGGAGATTGCACAATGAAACCATATAGGAATCACTCCAACAGGTTTAACCTATCAAACGAAGCATGTTTCTTTCCAATACGGATTAGCTCAGTACGTTTTTTGAGCAAACTTCTCATTAGTTCCTTATGATCTTTGAGTGAATTCCATTTATCCTCACAATAACAATACACCACGGAGATTGCACTACAATGAAACCCTGTAGGAATCACTCCTACGGGTTTAACCTATCAAACGAAGCACATTTCGTTTCAATATGGATTTGTCCAGTATGTTTTTTTGAGCAAACTTCTCTTAGACTTCTTAGGATTTTTGAGTGAATCTATGTGGTTTCATTGTAGTGCAATCTCCGTGATGTCTTGTTATTGTGAAAATAAATGAGATGTACTCAAAAATAGAAAGAGCCGATGAGAGTTTTGATTGTTTTCGTAGGTCGGGTCTATTTGAGGTATCACTGTGTGCTGGAATTTTGGTGCTTTTTATAGGTTTATTTTGAACGAACCTTTAGCTAACAATTATCATTGAGAGTGTTACGTATGTTTTTAAAGACTTTAAAATTATGGCATTTAATGGGTTGCAATAGGGTATTATTAAAATATAAAATTGAACAATATTGCCATATACATACATAAGTCTAATAAGATAAAAACATGGCGTCCTGTTTGTCTCTTTCTAACATTGACTATTTGTCTCGTTCAACTTTATACTTAACAGTGTAACAACTAACCATACTAAAATTTCAAAAATTGGTATTACAATTTCGAGACACATTTTTCGCAATTCTCTGAAGAGAATTCGCTTTGTATGTTATGATTTAACTCATATTTCAACTAATAATAGATTGTCAATCAAAAATTAGCAATATGCAATTGGGATTTCAAGAGAAATGAGTTTAAGTTTATAAATTAGCAAATTTGAGTACCATAATTTGCTAATCCAGTCAGTAAGAGAATACCTATTTTTTTATCAGAAACATCCTGAAGTACGCTGTTTTTATGCTCCCATAAGAACAAACGTTTCTCGATTTGTCGTTGCTCCTCTCTTTGCTTCGACCGTGGCTGTTTCATGGTGTGGTAAAATGGTTGGAATTGCATAGCTTCGTAAAGTTCACCGACATCTGAGCGTCATAATCCGTGGGAGTTGTTCATTTAGAAAATTAACTTAATACTCGTATTTACCCGTTTCAAGTATTTTCACACCACATTTAATTATAAACTCCGGTTGAACAGACACACGGTTTGCAGGTTGTCTGGGGAAGCTAACACCGCGTACTTCACTATTATAAACTATAGTGCACTTTGGTACAATACACACTGGCATTTCTAACAATTCTCACATAAACGTAGATTACATATATTGGCCGGTTACAGCATTCCGAACAACATTCGAACCACCGTTAGTAGAAAACCCACTATGTAAAATACATCGGTATTTTACCGTCGGTGGGATTTTCTGTCGTGTTATAATGGCCACTGCTAATATCCGAGCACATAAAAACATTTACACTTTAAAATATCAATGGTGGATCATCTCACCATTCCAATAATCGTCTTCTTTGCGTACAAAAATTCGCCGATCAGATAACCGTGATTATACCCCAGTTCCAGAAAAATTTACGTTATTAATTTAAATTATCTTTAAATCAGAACTTCCTCTAGGGACCAGATGACCAGACAAACATAAATACACTTACACACGAAAATAAACCATCCAGAACTACACCCAGAAAATGTTTTCCGGAGGCAGGATGAGTTTTTGTGCACTAAACGATGGCATGCTTTCAACCTAATTTATTTAATATTAAAAATTTCACGAATGTTTTACAAATGATTATAAACATAAAACACATATTCTAAATTCTAGAACACAAATTGAAAAATTATTTTAACACTTTTAAACCGAAATCTTATAACGGATTTCCAAATAAGATGAAGCAAAAGAGGCATATTCTCGCGAAATTACAAGTTGTCACGTTTTCTGAAGAGTATACAGAGGGGCAGAGTCTTTTCGATCTCTGTCATTCTAGCATTCACAGCCAAGAAACTATGTCATTCGTGCAAAAGTTCCAATACCTAATTGGCCTACTCAGAAGAGATGCACTTTCGTTAGGAAGGCACTTTAAGATGCCGACGAAGCAATACGAGGCTTAAAAGCTTTAGGTGACAAAGCTGAAAGTCGAGATCCGTGGCTCATATACTTATTGCTATATAAGTTAGATGATGAGACTCGCAGTCTATTGGCCTAGAAAAATACTGGCAATGAGTTTCCGACTATGTCTCAATTTTTCGAGTTCTTACTAAACAGAACTGATGCGCTTGAATCGATAAGGATACAGCCCTTACGCTCATCAAAATTAAATGCCGGATTGAAATCGAAAAAATGCTTTACTACTACCTCAACCAACGCTGCCAGCACAGTCTGAAAGAAGGTCTCGCACCTTGGTCAATTGCGACCAATTTAAAAGCCTCGACGTCAAGGAAAGTAGAAATCTAATCACCAGTGAAAAGCGATGTTTCAACTATCTAAATTTAGGACATTCAGTTGACGGGTGCATAATCCGAAGCAGATGTCGCCAATGTTCCTACAAGCATCATACGCTCTTGCTTGTTGACCCAAAGCCGATTACTCTAACTGCTAATCCAGAAGTAGTGGATAATAAAACCGAAGAAAGTACTACACTGCATGGAGTGTTATAAACAGCAATAATAAACATATTTGACGATTTGGTACCAAGACCATGCCGTGCATTGTTAGACACCGCTTTACAAGCCTCTTTTATAACAGACTGGTCCAAAGATTGGGCTTATCACGAAAAAATTGTAGAACGCTAATAGCAGGAACCGGAAAAGCAACAGGCGGACATTATAACTGTGCGATTTTCGTCAAGATTCGATGCCAGCCAGCCAAAATCATCATTGCCAACTGTCGAGTTTATCCTTAACAAACTGAATGATTTAACCAGTATTGTTTTAGCTGATCCAAATTTGTATAAACCCTGCACCATCGATATGTTACTTGGCGCAGACATCGTATTTGAATTGTTTGAGGATGGCAATACAAAAATGAGAAATTCAAATATTCGGGCGCATAAAACGAAGTTAGGCTGGATCATAGGAGGCACATTCCAAGATGATATCAAAGAATCCACACAATCATTTGCTACCACCATTTTTATTGACACTACGCTGCAACGATTTTGGACAATTGAAGAAGATCAACAAACAAACAATTTAACCAAATAATAATAAGATTGCGAATAATGGTTTAGGACGACCACTCGACGTGCAGAAGACGGGCACTTTTTTACAAAACTTCCACTTATTGAAACTTCGAAATGCCTGGGGTCCACTTACCAGCAAGCCATGTCAAGATTACTAGCCATGGAAAGGCGATTTAAATCCGATCAGCAGTTTTGACAACTTTTCGAGGAAAACTCTAGGCCACATGCATAAAGCCGAGATGTTCTCATGACTGGTTTGTCAACATTATCTGACCTAGTACAATTGAAAGGCAAAATAGTTGAAATTTTGAGCAGCGGTGGTTTCAATGTAAGCAAAATGTCCTCGAACAATTTACAGATGCAAGGTCTGCTAAATAATGCAGAACCAAACAATTTAAAAATATTTTCGGATCACCCAGAACCAGTAAGGGTATTGGGGATAGCATGGAATTCCAGCACCGACAATTTTGTCTATCAAGTAAATTTAGACAAGAAGGAACTGCACACAAAATTTACCATAAAAATCAAAATATTATTTCAAAGCTTGTGGTTGCAGAAGATTGAATGGGATGATGAGTTATTCGAAGAAACGCTGTCGTTATGGATCGAAATTAGAAATGCTCTATGCCATGCACCTGAAATACAAATCCTACGATGCTTCACGGCGTCAATTACATGGGTTTTGTGCTGCCAGCAAATGGGTATACGCAGCAGCAGTTAATTTGATTTGTGCCAAAATGCCAAAACTAAGGTGGCACCACTCAAGCAGATTAACATACCAAGACTTGAGCTAATGGTGCGGGACTTCCTAGCCGTTTAGCAAAGGAACTAACGGAAAGGCGATGGACACCATTTGTAGCCAACCGATCCTCGGAGTTCGGTGCCACCAGAGGCAAACCAATCGCAGAAATTGCCAGCAATAAACTGTGATGGAAAGGTCCAGCATGGCTTTCACGCAAAGAACAGTGTTGGCCCGATCAGCAACAAATACCAGAAACACAAGAAGTACTTCAAATTGATGTCTATAATGCGGTAAATATATGTCAAAATGTTATCCGTCAATATGATATTATACTCTACCTGGGCCAGCAATACTCTAGTTATTTCAAGCTCAAGAAAATATTATCTTACGTGTTCAGATCCGTGTCCAGCGAACCGAAAATTGTTCATATATTGGCAAATCAAAAAATTTTCTGACGAGTATCGGAATCTTCAAAATTCTAAAGCCATACCAACCAAAAGTAGTTTACGGCAACCTAATCCATTTCTCGATAGCGTAGGAGTTATGAGAGTTGGAGGCAGATTGAAATAATGATCGTTGCCGTACAATGCCAAACACCCGATAGTTGTATCTTCAAAGTTACCAATCGAAACAACAATCACTTATGATGTGCACGTCCAGTATATCAGCACTCAGGCACATATCTATTAATGCGTTTTGTTCGCCAAAATTTTTGGATAATAAGAGGCAAAGCTGTTGCGAAAAATATATTTCAGAGATGTGTAAAATGTCTGAAACAAAAACCGAGAATGATGAGTCAACTAATGGGGCAGCTACCTGATGTTAGAGTGCAATACACGGTGCCATTTGGGGCAGTCGGGGTAGATTTTTGTGGCCTCATTTTATTGTATATCAGTATTTTGTGGGAATAACCATCAATACGAATACGATACAATCGCAGACATCAGTAATTTGGTTTATCAAGCCGCAATTATCATCGACATTGCAACACAACCACCATTTTGCTGACTGAGCATTTTTTTTCGTTTTCTGATATGATGATATATAGGGTGGGGCATCTAACTTTGCTCCATATGTGCGTTATTTTGTGAATAAAGTTAAAGAAACGGGCTTGCTAATTAATAAACCAACACGAACCAAGCAGCCAACCAAGCGAACACCCGAAAATGTTGAGGCTGTAGCCGAGAATGTGCGTGAGTGCGTCACCGGGAACGTCAGCTCGTCATCGTGCTCAAGAATTGAACATTTCACGCACAACATTGCGACGAACTTTGCATAAAGACCTTGGTATGACCTCGTATAAAGTTCAATTGGTTCAAGAATTGAAGCAAAGAGACCACCCATTGCGTTTTCGGTTCGCTGAGTGGGTTTGCGGTCGACTTGAAGAAAATGCCGATTTTAGCAAAAAAATCATCTTTTCGGATGAGGCGCATTTCCATCCTGGCGGCTATGTAAACAAGCAGAATTGTCGCATTTGGGGCACGGAGAACCCGCACGTGATCGTAGAGAAGCCGATGCATCCTCAACGAGTGACTGTTTGGTGCGGATATTGGTCCGGTGGCATCATTGGGCCATTTCTCTTTCAAAATGTGCAAGGAGCCGCCGTTGTCAATGGTGGGCGCTATCGCGCCATGATAAACGATTTTTTGTTCCCGGCACTTGAAGAGGAGGACATATGCAACATTTGGTTTCAACAAGACGGCGCTCCGTGCCACACAGCACACGATTCAATTGATCTTTTGCGCACTGTCTTCGAAGATCGAATTATCAGCCGAAATGCTGATGTGATTTGGCCGCCTCGGAGCTGTGATTTGACGCCGCTGGACTATTATCTTTGGGGTGCCGTCAAAGATAACTGTTACGCCGATAAACCAGCAACGATAGGCGCTCTCAAGAACAATATTCGCATTTCCATTCAAGACATAGTGCCGCATACCATCGAAAATGTGCTCAAAAGTTGGACCGACAGTATGGAGTACGTCAAGGCCAGCCGAGGCAGTCATATGAATGATATAGTATTCCATAATTAAACGGAAGGATTGTTCTTTGCAATGAAAAAATAAATTTGAAAAAATATTGAGAACTTTTTGTTTTATTGCATTTTAAAAAAAATTTATTTGGCCCACCCTATACAGTTACATTTAAATTGAATTTGATTTAAAAATGCTAAAGTTAGTTATGCTGGTTTTGAATATACTGTTAAGTTGGATGTACCCACAAGTACGACATAAGGATAAGGTTACTGCAGGTAATTTCAATATTTGTATAATGTCATAACCAAAACTTTGTGGTTGTCCTACATATAATTTCTGGATTTCCAAGTAAATTTTTTGTTCACCACATATATACGATGCGTAGTATAGTCCGAAAGTATTTAGCACTTTGCAAACCCAGTAGATAAACTTTTCGTTGCTCATAGTTTTTGGTTTATCGTAATATTTGTGAATTGTAAAAATTTAAAAGCATTTCTAAGATGGAAATATTTAATATTTTTGATTTACATCCATAACTAAAGTTTTATTTTCGTGTCATTTATGTGGTTTAAATAATTACTAACTTGGCTTCGGTGAGTTTTGTGTATCTGCACTTTGGTGAATATGTTGGTTGGTTTTTCAAATTTTCTTAAACACATTTTTGAAAATGAGGGTTATTCAACCGACAACCGAATTGAATATAATCAACATAAAACTGGAGACTGAATATCAACTAGCCCGCAATAATCATAAAAAGCAAAAACAACAAACAACCTATTGTGATGTGCACAATCCAAAATAGTTGTTATTTTCAACCGACTCTATCTATATTGGTACATTGTTATAAACTTAGATAAAATATTCAATTGGTTTTGGTTTATAACTCAATTTCTTTTATATTTATGATATTGCCACCGAAATATAATATACAGATGAAACCCTCGCAGAAGAAATTCGCTAAACTTCTGCTATACAGTAGCATACCGCCTATACGTAACGTGCCCCAAAAAAATATTTATGGCACGTTCTCAAGAAGAAAAACCACTGTAATTTATGTCCCATGGCGAAATACACACACAAACACATAGATCGTATAAAATAATGATTAATTTCAATACAATTCAATAGATTTCCCAACAAAAAAAAACTTTTTTTTCGCGAATACATGGCGAGCGGGTTGGGTTTGTTGTTCCCATTTATTACGATTATTATGATTATTATCGATATGATATCACAACATTTTTTTTTGTCTTTCCTCATAATAATAATGTAGCGAATCCATACATAATACTATATAACTCGATATACATAACCTAATAAATTTTATGGATAACAATAAAAAATAAATAAAAGAAATATTTTAAGCAATACAAATTGTTATTTTATTCCAACGAAAAATCAAAATTAATGAATATTAATCATCGTAATATACACAATACAACGAAATATTATAACACAGACTCATCATACACAATCAACTTGTCAAAAAAATATGATAAATATTAGCTTAGTTTGTCTCTTAATGTTCATTTAGTCGAACGAATTTTGTGATTACCATACAAATCCTATAAACCATAAATTCTATTATTATGCCTATTAAGCTACACACTGGAGCTCTTTCGTAAACAACAGAAGTTATTCTAATCTGGTTTACATGACCTGATGAAATAATCAATTAAATTACCATTGATTTTGGTAATGGAAATTAATGATAACTTATGTACACCCAACCGGAGCTAATATAACGTATCCATGGCAAAGCCACAAAAATAGGTCATTTTTATCTGATGGGGCCCAAATGTTGTCCAGCATAATTGATACGATTTTTAAGAATGGTATATCGAAAAAATTTGTTGGCACATATTTGACCACCTCGGAAATTCTTGGTAGGCGCTTGCAGTGGCTAAGTTCTGCCAGGGACCTAGTGTTGGGACCGATGTGAAGTTTGTACAAAGTTTGTCCTAAACCAACAAAAACAATATAAAATGTTTGTTTGTATTTGTGAAATGTAAACATTTAGGCAATCGCACGATTGATTGATTGATTGATTGGACTGCATGAGCAAGTACTGGACATGTGTTCCGGATAACGCCGGGCCTATTCCTACAGCCTGTTTACACATAACATTAGGAAGGATAGGAAAGGTTTTTTTTTGGGGACAGAACGACCCGGTTTCAGACACGTAGCGATCGTACGGCACAACACAATTCTAATCTACTTCTAATCTACTAGAGGAAGAATAAATGCTTAATAGGTTTAATGGATAACGATGGTATTGGTCTTCAACAATTGCTTCTCTAAATGAGCAACCTGAGAACAAAATATTATTATTTCACGTACATCTGGAAAATCTCCTGAAATTTAATTCTGCATTAATAACTTCCGGCTTCCTAAACAAAATTGATTAATTGAATTGGCCCGGTTACAGACACCTAAATTAATATGTTCCTGCTACCTAAATCATATACAAATTTATTAATCTAATTCTCTCCTCCTGCAACTCCACAACTTACAATAGAATTTCCTGAAACCATAGTTAATTGAGTATTTAGGACAATATAATACGCTATAATAAAATTAAAATAATAAAATAAATGTAAAGTAATGATTAGTATTAACTAAATTAATTTGGTTCTCTTAAAACAAATAAAATAAATCGGATCCAAATATTGTAGTATCAAATCAGGAAAGGCACGCACGGCCTTCCTAACTTCTAAGTCTGTTGATTTGATGGGTAAACATTTAGGCGATCACACGATGTATTGAAATTGTTAATAGAAATTTAAAGGGATATATAATGTTTAAAAGGAACAATGAGGAACATTTAATTACAGTTGGTAACTTTGCCAATAGTCAAAACTATAATTAGCAATTTGCTCTATTTCCTTTAAATAACAATGAAATACAGAAATTAAAATAAATATATCACAAACAACTAATTTAAACTACAAGTTTCATAAATTAGCCATAAAGCCATCATACGTTTATGTGAATTTATGCCTCTTAAATCACTTAGGGGTGCCGTTTAAGGGTAATACTAAATAGGGTTACAGGTTATTCTCATCGATTTCACTTGTAAGGGAGCAAGATAATAGTACTACCGACTCAATTTATAAGTTTCATACAATTATCATGGAACTCACCAGCCAACCAGAAAAACTAATTTTCTACAAATCACGAATCGCAACCAATTGATGAACTTCGAATATGATGACAAATTTCAAAGGGTTCCGAGGGTTCCCTAAATCAATTGTATGTGGATAGGTCTGATTTTAACTTTGCATTGAAAAGGAAATCATAATTCCTTTTCAATGCAAAGTTAAAATCAGACCTATCCACATACAATTGATTTAGGGAACCCTCGGAACCCTTTGAAATTTGTCATCATTCTCGAAGTTCATCAATTGGTTGCGATTCGCTTTTCTTCTTTTTAGAACCAGTGAGATCAGATGAATCATTTTCTGCGTTGCTCAAAGATCTTCCACGCTTCTTTGTATGATCCGCGGTTATGAAAGCATTTATTAATTGCAATCGAAAATCGTATAGATCCATTCCAACTTTTCTATCTAATCTTCTCTTGTCGTTCTTATACTCAATCCAAGAAACCGCAATCGCTAAATCGATGAAATGAGTAAAAACACGTAATGTCCATTTTTTGCTTTTAATAGAAATTCTGAATAGGAGATTAACTGATCTAAAAGAACAACTTCTCCCATTCCAAAATTGTATCGACGGATAATTTCTGGTTGATTTATACTTCCATCTTGATACCTTGAATTCCTTACCCGATAAATGTGGTGGATTGGCGAATCGATTAGTACCCGCAGCATTTATTTTTAAATATTTCAGCATTTCAAATAATTGGTAACTACTGAAATAGTTATCAAGATATAATGAATGTCCTGATTGGAAAATTCGTTTGGCTAGTTGCAAAACTATTGCTGAACCGACCCCAAAATTAAATTTGTTTGTTTGAGTAATTTCAGTACTTGCACCTTGATATATAATAAAATCATAAGGCAAACCACTCTTACCCTACAAAACAAATACTTTAATGCCCCATATGGGCATGGCTCTCCCTTTACGTATTGTTTTATACTAAGATGGCCTTTAAATGGGATTATTTGCTCGTCTAATAATTTCTTCGATTTCATGTTCATGGCATCTTTTTAACACAGCTTTTATTAACGGTCGTACTAAAATCAATTTATCCGGACAGTTTTTAGCGATATGTTTTTTATCGACGAAGTGCAAGTTCGTTCGTAAATCGTAATTGAATGAACCGTTCGAACGATATTGCGTTCATTATTGGATTAATTCCCAAATTTTTATTCCAATATGTTCGAAGGTGGCCCAATTTTAAATTGCCCATCATGATTTGAATACCAACAAACTTAATAAATTCTGCCTGGTTAGTATTTTTAAATGAACCGCTCCCACCACTGGTTTCTGCAGCATACATATTCGTACACTTCACCATTTCATCAAACAAATGTTTCGGTATATAGTTATATACTTAAAGAAATATGTTGATAGATTGGTCATGTTATCGGAACAACAAGAGTTCTACGCCATCTTATTTTGGACTTATCGGTGACCACTGGATTTGCAAAATTATCAATGATCTCGAATCAACGTTTTCCACCGTTCACCACCACTGCTATTTATATTGCTGTAGCCTCAATAAACTCTGGTTCATCCTCCGGCTCTTCGGTGTCCAAATTACCAACATTACCATTACAATGGTTTTGTCTAGAATCACATCAGTTAGGTTGATGAATTTATTAGTGTAAGTACCTTTAGACACGTCAACGTCATTTTCTAGGCAAACGGCTTCATGATTAGCTGGATTGGAATTATGTGGGCCATCCTGATCCAGATCTTCAGTATCTGACAGCTCCGAATCGGATGCCTTTAACATATCAAAAATTTCCTTTTCAGATAGGGAACGTTCCTTTCTTGAACACGGTTCGCCTAACTTCCATTGTTTTTATAAATGTTTACTAAATAACATGAATTTTAAAGAATATTGTATGATTTGGTCCCATATGATTCCAAATTTATTTATGGCATCATTTGATGACCCACCCTTTGGTTTAATTTGGAATCAAATGTGTACATGAACTATAACATCAAATTTGCATTAAATACAATTTTGGGATAAATTTCAGGTTTTCCACTGTGGGTAAAAAGTAGTAAGCCATTTTAATTTAAATTTCGCGCGGAAAACCATTCGTCGAAATGATTTTTTTTCTATGTTGGTATGACTGTCAGTGACATCTGTACCAAATGTCACATCAAAATAATCATTAGTGTTTAGTATACGCTTGTCTTTCTGAAGTACAAAAAGTGCATTCGGCGATTTGTACAATGAGTGAAATTATTCAACAAAGAAGTTCCATTAAATTTTGTGTGCGGAATCAATTTTGTTTTGCCGAAACGTTCAGAATGTTGCAAAAGGCCTTCGGTGATAATTGTATGTCGCGAGCAAGTGTTTTTGATTGGTACAAATTGTTTAAAGAGGGTCGAGAACGTGTTGACGACGAACCACGTTTAGGACGGCTATCAACATCAACTGATGATCATCTGATGATCAACATGTTAATAAAATCATAGAGTTGGTGCTCGAGAATCGACGATTAACAGTCAGAGACCTTACTGGCATCGTTGAAATATCGGAAGCATCAGTGAAAACCATTTTGAAAGGTCATTTGGGCCTAAGAAAAGTGAAAGCACGATTGGTTCCAAAATCACTCAATTTTTTGGAAAAACAGCGTCGCGTGGACGTCTGTGAAACAATGCTTTCCGTCTACCAGGATGTCATGAAACGTATTATAACTGGCGATGAGTCTTGGATCTATGCTTACGATCCGGAAACAGACGATTAATCGGCCGAATATAGTGCCACAAGTGAGCCGAGGCCGAAAAAACCACGTCAAAGCAAGTCAAAAATCAAGGTTTTCTTCGATTATCGAGGTGTAGTGCACTCCGAAATCCTTCCGACCGTCCAAACTGTCAACAAGGAATACTATTTGAGTGTTATGTGGCTTGATTTTTTCGCCAAAAATTCCGCCCATATCGTTCCGCAACCACCGTATTCGCCTGATTTAGCTCGGTGTGACTTCTGGCTGTTCAGCAAACTCAAACGACCGCTCCGGGAAAACCGTTTTGAGTCAAACGTGAATCGCTAAGCGCATTGGAGGCTATTCCGAAAATTGACTTTAACAACTGTTTCGAGGATTGGAAAAAACGTTGGCACAAGTGTATTGAGGCCGGGGGGGATTACTTTCAGGAGAACGAAATAGATTGATCATTATGTGTCACCAATACAAGCAACAGACACGAAATATTGCGTCAGTACTTGTGGGTCTTCGCACAACATATCGCGAAGATTTAAAAACCACACCCGCGGATCTCGAAAAGTCGAAGAAATAAAAGTGGACCTAAACTAAATACGTAGGCCCTTTTTAAGTCATCAATCGATCCGAAACAAATTTCAGGAGTAAATACTGCAAAATTTTCATAGATGATTGAAACCTTGTTGCTTTACGAAGAGTCAGAATTAATTTAGATGTCCAAAATCAACCAATGAAATCACACATTTCAACGAGTCCACTTGTTAACTGAACTAGTCGAATCATCCAACAATCGAATCATTTCATGATGAATTCGTGGTATCCGAACCGTTAGAGAATCGTCAGAGACATCTAGGTGCCAGCACTGTTTTTAGAGTGTTATTTTAAAATTCTAGTTTTCATGTCTTAAAACGGTGTATAAATTGGCGAAAATTGCGAAAGCAATATAGTTTAACGGAATACAACGAGCCTTGCTAATACGCGTCTAAGGAAGAAATTTCTTATAATTGGAGTCAGATAAGAATTCCGTTACACAGCACCAAATGTCGTTGGTCAGTAAATTTTACAAATTCAATCGAAAACAATACACCCCTTAATAGCGAGGTTCGATGTAAGACAGCACACCCTTAACATTTCCTTTATATTTCAGATTGAGAAATATTTCTGCTGGTTTTGTGTTCATGGTAAATTCCATTTAACTACTTAAATCAATTTTATTCTATGTACTCGTATGTACATACAAGACTCGTTCGCCCATATCAAGAGAGCATATATTTTCAAACTGACCATTTAACGTTACCAGAATTAAGAAATCAAAAACGAATAATACATAATCAAAAAGAACAACAGCAACATAAAATCAAATCACATCTGGTCGACTAAGATATCCTTCCGGGATTACATTAATTTTGATAATTTTTCGGATTTTCTTCCAACAAATTAAAACATGCTAATCCATGCAGAGTTGTTGTATTCTGTAATTATTGTAATTAGGAGCAGTCAACCCTTTTTTCGGTTGCTTTTCGTTCCTTTACATATAATACATAACTAAGTTCCATCACCCAAAATGGCTATTTTAAAGGACCCTAAGGGTGTATAAATAAATTCACACACAATTATTTCGTGTTCTTTGTTTCTGGTGATTACAACACTGGCCGTACATAATAATTAGAGTCAAATCAACATTTATTAATTTGGTGTATTTTGATTAGGGGGCCATATACCAATCCATGTGTATGGTATAGGCATTCCAATATTATGATTGGCCGCACCATCGAGTTGGGTGGGGGACAAAATTCAATTTCCTTTTTAAATTATTTTATTTTTGCCGTTTCCTTTAGTTTTTGTTATTTAAGTGTTAAGATAAGGATTTCTTAATGGTGTACACAACAGTGGTATATACTAGCCGAAGAATGGTGTGATTATCGATTTAACAATAACACAAAAAATGTTTTTTGCTTTCATAATGTTGATTTAGGACAAGAAAATTATTTTAATTATTACAGAAGAAGAAATGTAGAAAAACACAATTATTTTAATTGAAATGTCGGTGATTTATGAAAGCTTATTAAAACAAAGGAAACACTGTTCCGTATATTGTTCGGGGTGGTCAGTCCTGTAACCCCATAAAAATGTATATGTATAGTAGCATAAAAAAATTGTGTTAACTATGCTCGCAGGCCATTTTACTTTCGTTCGTTGACGAATTGCTTAATTAGTTCATCAGAGCGATCTGATCGTTCACCTCATTTCATTTATATGCGGTACACCGTAGAGCTTTTATTTGCTCAAAACTTTTTTACGTTTCGCAATCAAAACCAAAAACAAGTAGATGAAGATGATGACGATGATAATGATGATGATGAGAGTATAAAGATAAAGGTAATAACCTCATCAACAGCAAAAATATATAAATCAATGTTTATTCTACAGATTGATGATGATTATAAATCTTCTCGACAAAGCTTCTGATACAGATGTACCTAGTTAAAAATTGCCAACAATATAAATACAAAGTTTATTTTGTTTTTGTACTTGTAAGCTCAGACAAATGAATTAAATTTACAAGAAGTTCGCACACACCGAACGAATACAGATAACCATGGCAAATATTAAAAAGTTTTGTATATTCTTGTACCGTGGTGTTGTAGATTTTAATTAGAACAGAAACTTAAAACGAAAAGCGTTAATTGTAGAAAATATAATTGCTGTAAATAGAACTTGTTCATGGTACACACACACACACACACATACACACATAAATATGATGCTGGTGTTAAATAAATAAATCATAACAGTAATGTCTGAAAGATGTTTAAGCAAAGAATATAATATGGATGTATAAACGGTGTGAAGAGCTTTTACTCTTGTTCTTTCATCTTCGCATTTAGTTTGCTAAAGATTAAAAGTGTTTAAGCTATCGTATAAAATCGCAAATGAAAGCTGTATATAGTGATGGATAATGAAGATGTTATAATTTCTCTTTCGCTTTAAAGCACATGAACATGATTTATTGTATAGCGAATTATAATATAATTTGTTTAACTTTTATGAAATTAAGGTTTGTGCTTTCTTGTGTACAAAATTGTGCCGAACTTTATTGCAACACAATATCTTCATCCTCCTCCTGCACACTAATATAAATATTTTTGCTAGACTACTACTAAATGCCAAGTTGAG
This sequence comes from Nephrotoma guestfalica, assembly GCA_963691935.1. Lineage (NCBI taxonomy): Eukaryota > Metazoa > Arthropoda > Insecta > Diptera > Tipulidae > Nephrotoma > Nephrotoma guestfalica. The sequence goes on along the minus strand of OY829914.1, from coordinate 31,464,533 downwards.
AACACAAAATTCCACACTCAGCACTCATTGTTCCGATGATTTTTTGAATTATGAAAGAATTAAGTGAATTTGGTCAAAGACGCTTCCAAGTGTAGCGCCATATCGCCAATCACAACATGCAAATTGTATTGCAACTCTTTGTACACATTTTGGACACCATGCCAAGTTGAGATCACTAAATTCCATACTCAGCACTCATTGTTCCAATGATTTCTTGAATTATTAAAGAATTAAGTAAATTTGGCCCCAAAGGCACTTCCACGTGTAGCGCCATATCGCCAATCACAACATGCAAATTGTCTTGAAATATTTTGTACACATTTAAGACAACATGCCAAGTTGAGAAGACTAAATTCCACACTCAACACTCGTTGTTCCGATGGTTTTCTGAATTATGAAAGAATTAAGTGAATCTGTGACACTTTTTGAGTCTACACTTTTCGTTAAAATGTGTAGATACACTTTTAATTAGCGTTAAGTACTTCACACCGGTTCCAATTGGGACTTGACAACCTTGAACTTTCATTGTGAACAACATTTTCATCATGCAGTGAAGTACTCGAACGAACAACGTTTACAAATAATTAAATTTTACTACAAAAATTCCGAGTCGGTGATTGCAACTTCATGAGCGTTAATTCCATTTTTTGGTAATTATCATGCCAGTAGACAAGCAATTCATAGTGTAGTGAAAAAATTTGAGTCTAAATATTCGCTGCTGGATGTTCCCGTGCCAGTGAAACAACGGGTTGGTCGAAGTGCCGAGAAAATTGGTGCCGTTCAAGCGTCCGTCGCAAACGAATCAAAATAGTCGATTCTACTTCGTTCTCTAGAATTGGGCATCGCTCAGACCACTCTTTTTTCAAATTTTGCGAAAGGATCTTGACTTGCACCTTTATGAGATCAAGTTAACACAAGAACTAAAGCCACTCGACCATATGAAGCGACGTACGTTCTCGGATTGGGCTCTGAAAATGTCGGAAGAAAATGACCAATTTCATCGCAAAAAACGACTTCGTCTCCAAACAGAATATGCGTTGGTCAAGTGAAAACTCTCACGTGTGTCAAGAAACACCACATCATTCACAAAAAATAACTGTATGGTGTGTTTTCATGCTGGTGGTGTCATTGAACCGTTTTTTTCGTTGATGAAAATGACCGTCACGTTACAGTCAGTCGAGATCGCTACATAGACATGTTGCAACGTTATATTTCTTTGATCATTTGCATGAGCTAGACATTAATGATATGTTTCAACTAGACGGTGCGTCATGCCATAGAGAAATCTAAATTCGACGAACGTGTTATATCCACAAATGGTTCTGTCGTTTAGTCTCCCAGATCGTGTGATTTAGCACCTCTAGACTTTCTTTTAAGGGGCTACGTTAACTAATTGGTCTATGCCAACATGCCGGCGTCGTTAGAGGAGCTCAGAACCAATATTGAACGAGAGATGGCGGCCGTTTCCGTCGAAATGTGTGACCGAGTCATCGAGAACTGAGTTCAACGAATCGATACCTGCAAGCCAATAATAAAATTTTCGAGATATATCAAATGGTTTGCGTTTTATTTAAAAAAAAGTTGTTAAGTTCTTATTGGGAAACTCTTTACTAAATGGTTTTTCAGCCGAAACCATATAATTCCAGCCGGATCCTTATAAATCCATCCAGAACGATCTACCTATATAGCCAATCCAACTATGGCAGAAGAAGCACAATGACCATATACAGGTAAACCAGCTATGACACAAGAAGCACAAAGGATTGCGCACCATAGTGTACAGGTCGAACCATTTAGAGCCAGCCAGAATAGAGTTTCACCAACCGGAACTATTACAAGTTTGCGCAATGAACACAATGTACGTAAATTGTTCGGAAACATAATCAGTCGGAATCATAACAAGGTCAGCCGGAACCACTACAATAGCAACCGAAACCACATAGAGAAAGCCGCAACCATACTTTCTACAGCCAAACCAATTATGGCACAAGAAGCTCAGTGTACTGTGCTCTAATGTACACTTCAACATTTTTCAGTTGGAAACTTATAGCTAAAGCCGAAACCTTATGATTCCATCCGGTGCATTATTAAACCAATCAGAATCATACCCCCAATAACCAAACCAACTATGGCACAAAAAGCACAATGCATTGTGCACTATCTATTTTGTCAGTCAGAACCCATATTATCAGATGCGCAACTGAATTTCCGAGTTTCACACATATAGGTGGTGCTAGCGACACATCTATTGAACATTTAGGTCAGAAGTTGTGTCTTGTTCATAGCGTGGACAGTTATTAACGATAACCAGTTATAATACCAGCACATATCATAACGCAAAAATATTTGTTCTAAGAAAGAAAATGCCGAGTTTTTGCTAAACAAACAGCATTTGCTTCCCATTGAATTCCCGTTTCAACTTAACATCTATGAACATAATCTATGAAGATTGGTTCAGAAGTGGTGATTTCGACATTGCGGACAAGAAGCGCTCCGGTAAACCAAAAACATTTGAAGACACTGAGCTGCAAGCGTTATTGGATGAAGATGATATACGCAAACTCAAGATTAACTTGCAGAGGCATTAAACACGACGCGCCAAGGTATTTCCAAACGTTTACATGTTATGGGAAAAATTCAAAAGGAGAGAAAATTGGTGCCGCATGAGTTGACTGAGAGACAAATGGAAAATCGAAGAACCACTTGCGAAGTTTCTTTTTTACGGCGTGAAAGAAAGAGCTTCCTGCATCGAATTGTTACGAAAGATGTGAAGTGGATCGTTTTAAAGAATCTCAATTTCAAAAAATCGTAGGTTTCACCTGGCAAAGTATCAACATCGACGGCACGGCCAAATCGCTTCGGAAAGAAGACAATGCTCTGCGTTTGGTGAGACCAGTAAGGAATCGTGTACTATGAGGTACTGGAATAGGGCGAAACTGTCAATGGGCAACGGTATTGACAATCACTCATCAATATGAACCATGCATTGCTCTAAAAACGGCCAGAATGGGACAAGAGACACGAACACGTGATAATACTGCACGACAACTCCCCATGCCATCGCACTTCCATCGTCCAGGACACCATCAAAACGCTGAGATGGGATCTGCTACCGCACCAACCTTACTCGCTAGACCTGGCCCCCTCGAATTATCACTTGTTCCGGTCGATGGCGCATGACTTGGCAGGGTTACACTCGGGCAGTTCCGAAGAAGTGCAAAATTGGTTGGATGAATGGTTTCGGTCCAAAGACGCGTCGTTTTATCGTGGTATAAATAAATCATTTTTTATATTTCTATTGAGATTTTACATTTTTCATTTTTCAAAAAAAAAAAAAATTAGTTGCGCACCTAGTAAGCCAGCCGGAACCATTTAAAGCCAGCCGAAATCAGAATTTTATGAACCGGAACCATTAAGATTTTTCAGAATGAGCACAATGCACTTAAATAGTTGTAAAACTATATAAAACTATCTGATTTTTCAGCCAGAACTTGTATTAAGACACCCGGCACCATTTAAAGCAAGTCGGAACTAGAGTTTTATCAACCGGAAACGTAAGGTGCTTGCACAATGCACTTGGAAACTGCTGGAACTATTACAGGGTTAGCCGAAACCGCTACAATACCAGTTGAAACCTTATAAAGCTAAGAACCCATATTAGGCCGGCCTGAATCATTTAAAATCAGCCGAAACAAGAGCTTCACCAACCATTAAAAATTTGCGCAATGAACACAATACACTTAAATAGTTCGGAAACATTAGCTTTCAGTCAAAACCGTTACAAGGCCAATCGCAACAGAAACAATATAATTAAAGCCGGAACCATACTCTCTACAGGAAAATCAACAATGGCACAAGAAGCACAATGCTTCAATGTACGATTTTTCTGAAGAAACCAAACTAACAACGGCACAACTAGCATACGGTGTTGTGCATAATTATGCACTATGTGATTTTTCAGTCGGATCCCATATTAAACCAGCCGGAACCATTTAAAGTCATCCCAAATCGGAATTTGATCAACCGGATTGTTGCGAAACATATAAGGTTTCAGGTGGAACCACTACAATCGCAACCGGAACCTTATAAAACCAGCCGGAACCGTACCATCTATAGACAAACCAAATATGCCACGATAATTCGATATCATTATATGCCATATAATTTTCCAGCCGGAACCCATATTAGGCCAGCCGGAAACATTTAAAGCCAGCCAGAACTAGAGTTTTATCAACCGGAAACGAAAGGAGCTTTCACAATGAGCACAATGCACTTAAATAATTTTGAAACATATATGTCTTGAGCCGGAACTATAACAGGGCCAGCCAGAACCATTACAATACCGCCGGAACCTTATAAAATCAGCCGGAACTAGATCTCTACAAAACAACTATGGCGCAACAACCATAATATATTGTGCAGCATTGTTCACTACACGATTTTCAGCCGAAATCTTATAATTCCAGCGGAACCTTATAAAACCAACCGGAAACGTACCATCGACAGGAAAACCAACGGTGATACAAGAAGCACCCACATTAAGCCAGCCGGAATAAGAGTTTCACCAACCAGAACCATTAAAGGTGTATGCAATGAACACGCAATGTACTTAAATAGTTCGGAAACATAAGCTTTCAGCCGGACCCATATAAAGAAAACCGGAACCATACTCTCTACAGCAAAACCAATTATAACACAAGAAGCACAAAGTATTGTGCTTCACTGTACACTATGACTTTTCAGCCGACATCTTATAATTCTCACCGGAACCTTATAAATCGCAATACACAAGTAGCACACTGCGTTGTGTATCATTGTGCGCTATCTGATTTTTTAGTCGTAACCCATATTAAGCCAGCCGGAGCCTTTAAAGCCAGACGAAATTTGAATTTCATCAATCGGAACCTTTACGATTTTTTGACAATGAGCACAATGCACTTAAATAATTGCGAAACATATAAGCTTTCAGCCGGAACCACAACAAGGTCAGCCGAAACCAAACCAACTATGGCATAGGTAGCAACTGTAAGCAATCTGTTTTCTTAGACAGACGTTTTATAACCTGAAACCATTTAGTATTTAAGGAATTGGGATTGCTGTGGAACAAATAAGTTTCCATCAAGAACCATAGCAACACAAGCTGGAACAACTAGAATGTCGTTCAAAACCATAAGTCAGAACAACATAAATTTATTGGGAATATTAATGTCCAGTCTGACGCACATGAGGTCAGTTGCAACTAGACGGATCATTGTACAATGAGCATGAAGCGTTTTTGATCATTGTGGACTACCAACAATTATAGTTGGACTACCTAAAATACAGCTGAAACAAAATGTTTACAATAATAATTTTGGGTGGTTGTACAATGGTCGCAGTGCAGTTTCGATGCTAGTGCAATATATGAGGTTTCAGCCGGAATGATGAAAACTATATACACTACAATGCCAACCCAGCCAGAACCAGTAAGGCCAACCAGAACCATATGATATCAGTGTAAACCATTCGAAGCAATGAACAATTTGAAATAGCTAGAATTATACAGTTCCCGTTGCTATTGTAGTGGTTCCGGCTGACGTTTTTATCGTTCCGACTTAAAGCTTATATGTTTCACAACTATTTAAGTACATTGTGCTCATTGTGAAATCCTACTGGTTGTGGTTAATAAAACTCTGTTTCCATCTGACGTTAAATGTTTTTTTTTTATTATACCTGCAATCTGTTCTGGGGCCAAGGCTCTCCCAACTCTTTCGTGGTTTGGTTTTTCCGTCCTTACTTTACGCCAGTGTCGGCTAATTCGAGGACGTATGGTTATAGGTCCGATTTTTATCACCATCTGCACATTGCATAGCTCCATGCCAGCGTATACTGGCATCGAAGGTGGGTCGGCCCATGAGTTTTGCACTCCGACAGTGGGGCATAGATGTGTCCCATATTATCACAGATCGTAATCTGTTGGTCGGTATCTCCCGATCCAAACGCCAAAGCTTTAACCACGGTGCCATTAGGTCGGTGACGTTAAATGGTTCCGGCTGGCTTAATATTAATTCCTGCTAAAATATCAGATAGAGCAAAATGATGCACAATACATTTTGCTTCTTGCGCCACGCAAGGTTCCGACTAAACAAACATATACTCGTATGTAGTGCTCGGTGATGCAAAATGCATTGTACTACTTGCGGCGTGACGGACACCTACTTTCTCTATATTACCTGACTCTGAATTGAATGTATTTCCTAACCAAATGTTATTGACAATGGATCCTCTCATATATTTGTAAAAATTATCAGTATCCGAGTTACAAATTAAATATTTAGTGAAAGGTTTGTTAAACAAAGCAAATATTAGTTGTATAACATTTAACCGAGCAACTATACTCAGAAATAATGCGAGGTAATACAACTTTTGACCGTATCTTTATCCAATAAAAATTAATCTTTCACAAAACAAAATTATGGGTTGATTGTGCTACCTTCCATTTACAATGGCTTTCTCTTCTCTTCTCTTTCTGTTGAAAAACATGAAAACTAGCAACTAAGAGTTGACAGACAGTCACTGTACAAACCTGATAACAGATGGCGTTCTTCATCTCAAACATTCCGGCCCGGTCAAAGCGGTCCGGTAGGAATTTCGCGGTTTACTGAAATTTGACCACATATACCTTCTACACTGGTCGCTAAAATTGACGTTTGATTTGTCGATCATCAGGACATTTGTGAGTATGGTACTCAGGCCGAGCCTATATCCGACTGCATCTTTCGTATTCTGTGTTGTTGGTCCAAGTTCGGTATGCTTGGCCAGGTTAAAATCTGTTTCCTTTTGAAACGGTCTCCGGTTTTTTTTCTCTCTGCGATGAGTTGTCACTTCAGATATTACCCCTAAATGTCATTAATGAAAAATGTTATTTGTCTAGTTCATTCAGACAAATTATGTTTGATTTTCTTAAATCGTATAATAACCTAAACGTAATTAAGGAAACAAAAATTAATCTAGTTGATCAAGCAATAATTATTGTGAGTTGGACACTCTGCCGGAGTGCAGAACTCATGCGCCGACATATCTTTCATGTCATGAGCTATAGCTGTTCGTACTCGATTTGACTATTGCGTAAGGTAGGACGTTAAAAGCGAACCGCGAAAGTTTTGGAAGTGCCTCGAGCAAACAAATAAATATCATTTTCGGCTGTTAAATTTTTACCAAATAAAGTCGTGAACATACACAAATTCAGAAACGAACATTTTAGAAATGTAATTGAATTATCTAGAGCTCAGAAAAACCAGAAATTTGGCTTCCTTGCTTAGAATTTCACTCTCTGTTACCCTCTGTAACAATATTGAACAAAGTGCGTCTCACTCAAACCACATAAACACCCTACTTTGTCAAACCAACCCGTTTAAAGATCATTTAGTTAAATACATTATTACGATAAATTGGAAATAAATTGAAAACGCCTAAAGCCATATCGATATAAATTATTAACAATAGAGCAAAAAACATTATGCTTTGTAATAATATTTTGTCATCTTTGGGTACAACAAAAAGAATTACGTCACATATAATACATTAAGCTTGGTTTCAGCTGAATTCAATTCACAACAAACCGATATACCTCGAACGATATTATACAAAATAATAAAACATGAACCATTAATCATTCAGCGATATATAGGAATGAACAAAATAACAAAAAATTCAAATCAAACTCAATTAAATTCTAATGCATTATTAAAGAGTCTCTAAAGTGCCATTCAATAGCAGCAACAACAGCGACACCGTACCATATTCAAGGAAAATTGTATATTTTCCTGTTTGAGTTTCCTCCGTTTTGATAACAATTTGTGTGCCGGTTGTTGTTATAAATGTTGTGTTTTTTCCGAAATGAGAGAACACAACAACATGGATTAACACAAAACACAGCGTATGTATAGCACACCAGAAGCAGCAGCGACGGCAGCAGCAGCAGCAGCAGCAAAAACATCGATTAATCCTTTTACAATACTTAAGAGACCAATCATTCTTTATGTAGTGGAATATACAGTTTACGATTATTTGGTTGTGTGCTTTCGTACTTTAGCTTTTTGTTTTACTCCGCGTCTATATACCAAACCGTAAGCGAGAAACATCATCGATGTTCATTTTCATACTACACGTCGTATATACAAATATCAAAATCATCATCATCATTTTCCATGAAGGATTTTTTTTTTTTTTAAATGGCAACACCGATGAAGGCAGCAACAAAAAAAATACAAACAAAACGAAATTATAAAAAATCATTCAAGTAGAGATGTTTGGAAAATTGATTTTCATTGCGCGCTCTCATGTTGTTCCGGAGTGGAAAATTTATCGGAAATTTATATTGCAATACAATAAACATGAACAAAATCGTGTTGATGCTTTGTTGTTGTTATCATTATTATTGTTTGTCAATATAAAAGCGAATTAATCTTATAAATTTTATTGTTCCTAACGGGGTTTGACACATTGCGAACGATTTTTTCCTGGGATTAATACTTTACTCATCTATCCCATGTATGGCATAAACCGAATTAGCCACGACTCACGATTTTTGCTATGTCTGTCATTCATTTATTCGCCGAAGTCCAAAAAGGTGGTTTTCAAATTTATTTTCCTTTGTTAATTAAAACTGAGACTGTGTCCATCTAGCAATTTATCTTTCAAATTTTACAGTTCTTACACAATTCTGATTTGTTGGGGTCAAACCCAATGGTTAGTCCCAACATTAATTAAACCTATTTAAAATACTAATTTTAATTTCGTCTGTTTACTAGGTCAAGTGGCCTCGTTCTTAGAAGTTTTATTTCAACGACAGGGTTATCTATCATATGGCGAATATAGGGGTTTCCATGTTCCTGGAGCCTTATTTCGTGATTGGCGGCATGCTTTTTTATTTCATCTTTGATGTTTTCCATCTGTAAGTCCCTGCGAAGGTCTTCATTTCTTGTGTACCACGGACCATTTACCTGTATCATTTTGGCGTTTGTTTGCTTAGTACATCCCCCGAGTTGAGTACTGTAGATCTATATCGGCTTCAGTATTTGCCGATATAGCAGCAGCTTGTTGTAGATTATAAGCTCAGGGCCTCTACCTATGAGCCAATACATTTTTCTGAACTTAATATTAAGTTCTTCTTTTTTATTTTTGACATGCTCTCTCCACTTGAGCTTGGCATTGAGAGTCATGTCCAGATGTTTAGCTTTGTTTGCATATGGCACCGGTCGTGAGTTAATTACTATCTGTAGATGGGAATCCTTTTGATATGTAAAGTTAATATGCGTGGATTTCGTCTCATTAAGCTTGATTCTCTAGCGCTTAGTCCAGATCCAAACCGCATTGGTAATCTTCTGGAGTTTGCTCGTTGCATCAGCGACATGACTTCCAATGGCCATGATTGCTGTGTCATCTGCAGGGGTGGCTATGCTTCCTTCATCTGTTGTTGGAATTGGTCCTAAGACATTCCCCTGCGGAACACCGTCAGAGCTTTTCTTTAGTTCGGAGTGTTCATCCCATATTACACTCGAAAATGTCTATTCGATAAATAAGATCTTAGTAAGGCATAGAATTGCCTCGGAAGATTTCTATATGCAGCTTGAATTCCAGTCCAGTGTGCCAAACTTTATCGAATGCTTGGGCGACGTCCAGAAATATGATGGAGCCTTGATTATTTGGCAAGTAATCAAGTCATATCCTGTTAACATTCAAGTTGATTTCTACTTCCTCTTTTAATTCTTCGAGAGTTACTGGGCGTATATCAAAATCATCTAGCTTTTGGATTGACATTATATTTTCTTTGGCCGCTTGCCTTAGTAGTGGTTGGAAGGTATCCTCGAGATACTCCACAAACAGACCAGCCATCTCTTTAGGACCTCTTGCCCAAATTCCATTCTCCTTTTTAAGTGGAGGCACTTGCATTTTGGGTCTTTTGAGTCCCTTCGTCGCCTTTCTAGATATCTGTTGGTTGGTGCATTTTTAACTTCTTAATGAAGTGATTTGAGACTGTTGCCTAAATTTTAAGAACTATTTTGTTCTTCGGTGTTCTCGTTATTTGTCATGTTTTACGTGCTCGTCGTTTTTGTCTTACCAACTCTCTAACTTCCATTGGGTAGGATATGTTAAGCTTCTTCGTATTTTGTATAATGGGGGTACTTGCCAAAGCAGCATAGTAAATTGCTTCATTGAGTTGTTCTAATACATCTTCCAACTGGTGGGGATTTCTTATCGGCACCTAAAGATTGATTTTTTCCTCCAATACCACACGCAAGAGATCCCAGTTTGTTTTTGAATTTGTTAATCTGGGTGCACTCTCTCTTTGAATTACCAATTCACTGACTGTCATGATAACCGGGGAATGATCCGGTACTAGAGAGTTACGGTCTTCAATATAGTTCTGTGATATAGCTCTTGCTACATAAAAGTCTATTAGGTCAGCTATCTTCGTTCGGTCGCTGGTCCAGTATGTTGGGGAACCACCAGAGTAAAATTCACATTTTGATTTCTGCGCTGCTTGAAGCAATTCTTTACCTTTTGACGTCGTATGTCTAGATCCCCAATTGGTGTTTTTTGCATTAAAGTCATCTCCAATATTAAAATCACGTCCAAGCGATTTAAATAGTTTAATGGAGTCCTCCCTTTTCCAGTTATGCCGGGGAGGACAATATATTGCAGAGAGAGTAAGCTGTCTGTGTTTACTTTGGATTTTCACAGTAGCGACTTGCATTGTTTCTTCTTCGATATTTGATTCTAAATGGTGTTTTATATTTTCTTTTATTAGTAATGCCGAACCACCTCTTGCTCGTTCCGCTGGATGAATGGACTGATATAAGTTATAACCTCGTATTTTAACAAAAGAAGATTGCCATTTGCTTTCCAGATTGCTATTTTGAAAGTGGTGTTCTTACTTAACATTTTTTGTTGGATTGCGTTGAAGGAGTTGCATTTTCTTGATTTGATCAAGTATCATGTTGTTCAGATTACTTTGGTCATCTAGCCGCTTTGTAATAGCTGCAATGCTGTTCATAATGTTTTCCATAATTTCTTTACTTCAGAGCCCATTCAGAGCCCGTTTAAACCCAAACATTTCACTACCTGCGCAAATGAGCTTCTTTGCCCTGTATTGCTTGGTTGTGGGTTTTGATCCATCTGATTTGATATTTGAACCCTTCGATTTTCGTGATTTTGCGGTTGATTTCTTGTTTTATCTCTTAATTTTTGTAGTTGTTTAGCAACCTCACAGCCTCGATAATTAGCCGGATGTTGGCTCTTACAATTTGTACACTTAGGTGGCACATGTCTCCCTTTAAATGTTTTGAACATTCTCTTTGTTGTCAAATACCAGCATAAAAAGAGAAAGCCCTGATAATTTGGTTTCCTTCCTGGATTTCTGTTCTCTCTTTTTTAACAATATTCACAGCATCTAGTATTTTAAGACTTTTATTCTGTAAGTCTTCCATTATTTCTTTGCTTGAGCAAGTGTGATGCAAACCTCTTGTCATGACTTTTATAGCTCGAGCCTGTTTGTTCTCGTAAGTGAACTACTGATACTTTTCAGCATTCAATTTCATAGATAAGGTTCTATAAGTATCTGAGTCCAGAGTATTAATTTTCCAAACGTCATTGTTTAGCGCTGTTACCTTACAGTCTTTGTCAGTAACTGATTTCATCAGTGACTGAATTTCAGAGTAACTGGTTACACCCACAATATTTATTGGTGGGGGTGATTCTTCTTTCGGTTGCACCAAATTTGGTGTAATGTTCTTGGTAGATTTACTACCTTTTGGTTGATTGGCTTTGGGTAGAGCCTCGTTTGAATCTGGACTAGATTGTCCCCTACCGTTTAATTGATCAGCCTCAGGTGACGATTCAGCTTTTCTTTTCTTACTCTTCCTGGACTGTTTTTCTTCTTTAGGATCCAGTCCGTATCTCTTTGTAATTCATCTTCATCAGTGGAATAGATGAGTTTGTCTGGTTCAATGCTTCCTATATCGCAAACTTCTTTTGAATCCCGATTCATTCTTAGGTTTTCATTTTCTCGCTTCAAATACCTAATTTCTTCGCTTAGTTTGGCAAATAATTGCTTCATATGCTCTAGCCTCGCCAAGAGATCCATGTTCTTCTTTTCTAGGTTAATAGTTGTTTTACCAGATTCGGCTATTTGCAAAGTAAAATTTCCAGTGGCATCACTTATTTCGTGTAATGTTTATCTAGGTATAGCGTTGGAAAAAGTATCGGCTTGGTCAGCTACCGAGTTGCTTCTATTTCACTTTATCGGTGATCTTTGTAAATTTATTCTTCTCTGGAATGGATTTGATGTTCCTTGATAATGCAATAGGTGGCCCTCCCCAGAATCCATAGGGCCAGTCTCCACAAAGATACCAATGTTGATATTGGTGTACCACCTGGGGTATTATTTCCTTTTGTTTGTACCATTGTATAGTTTTGATTGACTAATTAGCTATTCTGCTTCACTTCTACGAAGGGATTGGGTACCACAACCGTTCCTTCTACAAAACATTGCCCAGGGTTTCTATCTTCATATTATCTTGAAAATGTATAATTTTTACTCTCAGCCCCGAGAATTATTTGTGTCCTGATAGATTTAGTTGCCATGACAGTAAATATTTTCGGGGCTGAGAGTAGAGATGTGACTTATTTCGGGGCTGATAGTTAAAAACATCATGATATTAATAATTAGTTTTGCCACCTCATTTTTCTGGGATGAAAATTGAGCTATTTCCACATACATAAAATTGGGCTTACTTCACAAACTTGATTTTATAAATATTATTTATACTCCCAGCCCCGAAAATTTCAACTGTCATGAAAGTTTTTAACTATCGTGATAGCAAGTATTTTCCAAGCTGAGAGTAAAAAATGTCATGATAGCAATATTTAGTGTTGCGATCGCATTTTTCGGGAATGGAATTTGGGCTATCTTCACATACATCTAGACCTTGAAACAAATTGTTTGAAGCTTGGTACTTCCTGAAAATTATTTGAGTTTTTTATTAGATGCACCATCTGTGTGTCAGTCTCGGAACTTATTGACCGACGAATATATATTTTCTCCTACAAATCAGTCCCTTTAATTTACATTCTGTTGACCATGGTTTACCCTTAGTCTGGTCCTGCAGGAAAAACATTTAAATGCTACGGTATATTTGTAATTTGTTAAACACAACAAGTAATGTAACATAAATTTTTATTGTTATTAAGATTTTATCAGTAACATAATAAATGGCAGAAAGGAACATTTGGAGACCAACAGCATATTTACCATTTACCTATATAAAATATTGTCTTGTATAGACCCAAACCTTTTTCCAAAATGAAAATGTACATGAATAGAATAAATTAAATGGGAATGAATTAATTGGTCATGTTGCTGTTGTTGTGATAATTTTGATAGATTAAAGTAATTTAATTAATTTTTTGTATTTAACTTTTTCACTTTCTGTGTAAACGTATGTACTCGTTTCTTTATGTCACTAAAAGTAATGGCTAATGTAGTTTGGGTTTTGTATTAATTTCGAAAATTGTCCAACTTCTACCGTAACACATTAAACATTTTTGAAAATCGACTCTGTAATGTGTTTGTCAGAAATAAATAATTGTTAGAATTTTCGACCGATCCTGCTTGTTCCTGATTACCAACGTTGAATCGTTGAATTTCGCTGTTCAAACAAGATTATATGAATTCGATAAAATCACCTACTTAGAATTTATTGGAAACGTCAATTCGAAAATTAGCTACTTTCGCGAAATCGAATAACCACTGTCCCTTTTTTAAACTCTAAATTTTGTCGAAAACTAAATATTGGCGACTTTACATATTTAGAAACTCTCTACAGGACGAAAGCAATGTATAGTCTAGACCAAAATCGATTAAACGAAACCGAATTACTCTTGTTGAGACACCAAATTACCAGTCGGTGTCTTCGCACATTAACAACCTTGTTAATTTTTCTAAAAATTGTTTACCAGTTTAAAATTTTTTGCAAGTGTGATGAGATGAGATGCCTCAGGCCGAGATCTCAGGAGACAGTCAGTCCAATCTAAATTATATGTTATTCAAACAAAATGAGTTGGTCTCTTCTGATGATGTGCTATGTTGAGCTGACGAACGACGAATTCTAAAGATAAGTTAAAAGTATTTAGACGATATTGTCGCATAGTCGTACTCTTGATGTCTTTCCAAAGACTTCCGAAAATGTTTCCTCGAGTTTCACATTGCAATTTGAATCTTGTAGATAGGACAAAACGTTCTACAAGTTTTTCTCTCTCTAGGCTCTCACTCGCCTATTGGAAGTCCTTAGATAGAAATATTAACCACCATATCGGAGTAAAGATACCGCCCCAGATGTACTCACTATCGATAATTTAGCTGCTATTATGTAGGCCAAAACCTTATAATCAGTTGGAAGATTTCCTCAGTGGCGCATACAGTTAATTCGAGTTCGTTCATCGAATAGAATATTTAATCGCTGCCTTAGCATTTTGCATGAATTTCTCACCAGAAGCCTTTTTGGTTTTCATTTTGTCCTGATCGGATAGATAGCTGTAGCAGCTATCTCGTTTATGCTGTAATATCTATGTCTAAGGAGCAAGTTTGCATTCGGTAAGTGATTATTTTATATTTTGAGATAGATCTCACCGGTGCGTGCAATCTTTTTATGGAATTGCCTTCAAACAATTTTCGTTCGACCAGTTATTTTTTGTTTTTGATCAATTTTTGATGATAATGATTTCGATACTACAGTTTTTAAAATATACCACTCTTCTTAAGCGGAAGCGGGCAGGAGACATGTATTTTGCTAGCACTTTCAATTTGGTCATAAAAATCATGTTGAGCTGAATTGCTCAGAACACTTTTAAAATGAAGGAGGGAGAACGAAATCCGGGATTCATATCTCCACGTGGTGCTCTCTAGGTAACTCCGAATAAATAAGGCGGTTTAGTGGAGGCAATGCGAGGGTAATTCTGCTTATAATCATTAACACTACTTGTGACGGCGAGTTATTGGCTCCGTAAAACTTAAATAGTGTAGCATCTGTTCTCCAGGTTAGGGGCCGCTAATGCGGGCGTTTGTCTTGTATCAAGCGGCTCGCTAAATAAATGTGTTCAAGGAAGTACTGGACGGCTTAAGATTCTTGACAAATTCGTGACCCACACACGTAACACACGGGTTTAACCGCATGCTAACAATCTTCTCTCATAAATGGAATGTACTTAAATTTTTGAAACCGGTAGATCTCTAAAACTTTAGGAACCAGGCAAAAAGTTAGACATTAGATGAACTTGCACTATAAGGCATAGATGGTCTGGGAGTGGGATCCATAACACTACCAATGGTTATACTCTTCATTACAGAGGCTTTTAGAATGGATGGGAAGTTGTAGTTGGTTTTCTCATCCAAGGACGCGTGAAGCCATATATCATGAACGCAACTTGCGGATCGCCACGATTAGACTCCGCCCTAAGAAATTTAATATCAATTTAGTTATGTAGGAGTGCAGAAACTAAATCGCACATCCATCCTAATAGTTTGCACCTCAACAAAATAACAACGACAATTTAGTTGAATGAGGTGGAAATCGGACGCAGATATGGACAGCGGTTTTGAAAATCGCTTTGCTTGTCATTTTCAAATATAAATTCAAACTGTGAACTACGTTTAACAGACAAGCACAAAATACCGTTTGATGGAATGTTGATGTTGAGTTACCAATGAGTTAATCGGTACAATGAAAAAGAAGAGCAACCTCTTAACATTCAGGATCAGCTATAACTACCGTGGTGCAAAATACTATGGGAAATAGGAACAATGTAGGAACCTGCAAGTTCAGATCTCGATGCAGTTAAAATTCATGGCTTGGCGAAAGATTGAGCTACATCTAACAAAATAGAAGAGCATATCTTCTTATTCTCAAGTGCAGCCTCAATGACATCCGTTATTCTGTGAACTTGTTCAACAGTAGAGTGATGTTCTCTAAACCCAAATGAGTGTTGATGAGAGTCTCTTCACTAGCAGTTTTTCTAATAAATTTGATATGACTGGGGAAGTAGTGATTCAGGGCTAATAATTAAGTTATAACCTGGAGATTTCTGACACTAAAATATCATTGATTTTATATTTTAGTTCTAATAAAACCACATGTCTTATGTCAAGATGATCTAATTTATCTACGGATGTTGTATTTTCATTTATTGTTTGTTTCGGTAACGCTTGAAAAGCTGCTTTCATATACGTGCAGCAAGTAGACAGCTTTTC
This sequence comes from Nephrotoma guestfalica, assembly GCA_963691935.1. Taxonomy (NCBI): domain Eukaryota; kingdom Metazoa; phylum Arthropoda; class Insecta; order Diptera; family Tipulidae; genus Nephrotoma; species Nephrotoma guestfalica. The sequence continues at coordinate 31,448,245 of OY829914.1, read as the reverse complement.
TGAATGTCGCATATTGATCAGGATCCGTTATCTTTTTGAAAGGTGGCTTACGTGCATTATGGTTCTTTTAACCCTTCGTTGCTTTCCAAATGAAAAATCGTGATTCTTTGGTTCAGAAACACCTTGAAGTCGCTTATATATACTTACCATATACAGGACATTTTTATGTTGCGGAGCAGAAGACTGCAGCCAGATTTAATGAGCATTCGATTCGCTCTAACTAGTTCTCTGACCTCAAGAGACTAATTAGGTTGGTATGAAGAATAGCTTATGTAGCTGCTAGACAACGTTCTTGCTTTCCAGTGCTTGCATTTATGGTTTGTATTTATAAACCATACAATTTTGCTTTTGTTGAATGTGAGCACAGTGAAAGCTCCCTTTTAATGAGCTTGGTTCCATGAATATTTTAAATTTTCTCCCGTTAAAGGATGTCTTCAGTGAGTTTTCTGGCTAAAGATCTATATTCAATGGAATCTTTTGAATTGATCTTGCAAACATTATTGTTTAGTGCCACTACTTTATAGTCGTTTGGGGATACAGATTTCATTAGAGCTTCAATATTCATAAACCGTAAAATGGCTCTTTGTCTTCGTTGCAACCTTGCGTTGTTATTGTAGCTGGTGTTTTGTTGGAGTACATTAAATAGTATGGCAGTTTCAAAAACTTTTGCTTGTGAATGCTCTTCGACTTCTGGCTAGATCCAATCAGTTTTTCTTGCAAGTTCTTCTGTACTGTTTTCATTATGACTAGTAAGTGGAGTTTCTAGAACTTAAATCAGTCTTCGTCAGCCTCTCGTTTTCTTTCTTTAAGTTGGATATTTCGTTGCTAGGTTGTGATGTCATTTTTTCGATTTCACTAAGTCTTATGCATAGTTCAGAATTTTTGTTTTCCTGTTGAGTTGAAGAGTTTGTTTGCTTAGGTCGTGATTTGCCCATTTTTAAACTTGATATGAATCGCTATGGTTAGCTCACCTAGCATTCATTGAGCTGGCCTCGTTAACGAGTGGATTACCCAACTCAGCAGGTTCAGTTTGATTGTGAACTCATTGCTTTAATGACTGGTTGTGGCAGCAAGACACACTCGTCAATGTCGTATTGAAAAGAAGGATAAACAAACGAACTATTTCGTTTTCTGTCCCATAAAATTTCATCCATCGTTCGAATAAGAAGCCTCCCCGTCCTCTATGGCCTGTCTTATGGTACGATTTTGGTAACGTATCTCATTTACGAGTCACCTTAGCCTGGCCGTTATAATTGATTTATTTGTTCCATTGTTGGTCATTTCTCCTTCCTTAATATCGTCATATTTCCTAATTTGCGCTCTAACACGGTCAAGTATTGGATATGGAGGCCGATTTCTTAGGCTTTGGTTTCCAATTTGAGTAGAAATTCTTTAAGAAACACGATGTTTTCGAGCGAGGATACATAATGTCATCTGGCAATCTAATAATAGTGAATGACACATTCTACGAGAGTTATTATGTCTCTCACTACTGATGTTTTTTGAAAGCCTCTGGTAGTTTCCCTTCAATTATCACTTTGATTTTAGAGTTATTAATATTTTTCACATGATTATTAATCTTGAAGAATTGTCTAAATGTCACAAAGCAGTTCATAATGTGTTTCTCTGGATGCCATCACATGTCCATTGAAAATCTTTAAGGCGAAAATGAACAAAGCCCTTTGTGTAGAACTAGGTAGTCATCCAAAATAAGCTCGTTGTAAATTGATAACTTGTCAGCAACTACTTTAGTCAAAGCCTTGTAGATAGTTGTTGTTAAAAGTCGACCAGTTAAAACCCCATTTGTAACATGGTGCATGACGGCTATTGACTCATTTGCATTACAATATTTTTTAATAATTTTTACTGAGTGTAAATGGGTTAACATAAGATGAACAAAATAAGCGGATAAACAAAGATCACCCAATCAAACGATGTTCATGCAAAACTTATGAAGTATTTTATTTTTATAATTTCGTTATGTAAACAAATATTGTGTTTAAAAGTTTCTGAAGTTGTTTCTAAAAGTACAGTTCACTTAAGTCGTCGAAAGTTACATGAAGAAAACGTTCACTATCGCCAGAGTTGTTTAGTACAACGGCCTATTCAGAAGACTATAACTACAATTTTATGGAAATCAGAATTTCATTTATTCGTTTCCTTACAAACGAAAGCCCTTTCGCGCAATATATCAAAATCGCTCAGAACAACTCCTCCTCTCGTGTCCCACTGAAAGACCTCCTAAGCAGATTTTTCCGAAATTAGGACACATTGCAATCCATTCCTGGCTTTAGAAAACCCTTATCACTGCATTTTTTATCAATATCGTCCAAGCTGAAAGACATTTAAAAAATTGAATCGACCCCCACAGCATGACCCACTAAACGATTTTTCTTGAAATTAGCAATCGAAATCAATTTCTGGAAATTAAAATCCGTTCTTCACCAATCTTTATTAAAATCATGCAGCCAAAAATTAAATCATGAAAACCGGCCCCCACCTAATTTTCTACCGCCAAAACGAATTTTTCCTAAATGACCAGTTTTAATTGGTTTATAGTACCTAAAAACGCCTCCTCACCAATTTTTTTATAAAATTCATGCGAGCCGAAAAATATTAAAGCAAGAGACCTGGGCTCTACTGTTCAACCCTTTAACGGAATTTCGTGAAATTTGCACCCATAAAGATCGACTAATGACACGCGAAAGCCTTTTCCTTACTACTTTTTATCATAATCGTGCGAGCCCAAAAACAATTAGAATAAAGGACCCGGGGCCACCGGAAGATCCTTTGAACGTATTTTCCCGAAATCTGGACAAATCGCTATCGATTCCTGGCATTTGAAGAGCACTATTTTTGTGAAAATCGTGCTAGCCAAAAAAAATTATAATCGGGACCGGGTGCTCACAGAAAGACCTTTTAAACGAACTTTTAAGCCCCTTCAGCAATTTTCAACAAAGTGGTTTGAAAAACGGGAAAAATAGAACCCGAGCCCTATTGGAAGACCCCCTAAACGAATTTTCCTGAAACCAAGACCCATCGCAAAACACATAAACATACAAACATCTTGATAAATCATGAGTCTTACTAAACAAACATCAACTCTTTGCAGTAGGCTTAGTGCTATCGCATATCAATTCACAAACATTTCCAAAACATTAAATCCAATTAAAATTTCCACACCTCACGACAGTTACACCTTAAATTATTATAGGTTCGTTAAAAACTATTTGTATGTCTTAAACACTTAATCATCGTAAACTAAACTAAATTTTCTATATACCAAAAATATTTCGTTATACTACTCGTATTCAACAAACAAACAAAAAAAAACCTAATTACCTCAATTAATTATAATTTGTAAATTTTGCTGTCAAATTTCATTTTCGTAAACGTATTACTCATATTATTTTGCCATAGTTTTTGCTAGGCGGCGAAAAAATAGTAACTTAATTAAAATTCTACTATTCCAACAAAATAGTGTCGGCTTTATTCCATAATACTAAAAATATGAACTTCAAATTTTATCGATTTTACAAATCACAATACATAATTAGCGCAACAAGAAAAATAATTAGAATATGAACAACATTAATAAAAAACAATTTTTATGGGATGATATGGGGTGGTGACATTTTTAGGGTGATTTTTTCTTTATCCATCACTATATAATTTTTCAACGATACGAATCGTTTTACCCCGCGCATACAACAATACATGGACAACAAATCAACAATTTCTTCTAAATACTAATATAATGTACTTTGCGCCTATGTAGGGCACCCACCCCCTCCCGTTCCTAAGGCTTTTCCTTTTTAATACAAAAAATAAAAAAATGTCACACTCTTTCAAGTCATAAAGAAAAATAAATTTAAATATTCTTATCTAGAAAACAAAAAGTACTTTAAGCATAATTATAACCAACTATATAGAACAAAAGCTTTTGAAAGCACAACAAAAAAAAATCTTTATCATTAATTAGCTTCAGTTCATTATTGTATATTTATAGCCCAGTTCGTCATTGGTTGAGTGTGCAAGTATTTTGTGGTGGAATTTGCTGTTTTTTTGGATAGATAAGGAATAATATAGAGCTTTAAGAACTTTAGCATTTCGAATTACTTTTACGTAACGATGCCCTTTGTAGGTAGTTGGTCTATAGGAGAATGCTGTATGTGTATCCCTCTATTAATACTGGGATGTATCTGAACTTACACCTCGGTCCTCCTCCAACCGATGGTATTTGCGGCAGGAAATAATATGTTATAGATATTTTTATGTATAAATTAATTAAATAAATAACATTTCTTAACAATTTATTAACATTTTTTCTAATACTAATTGTATTTTATTGAGATACAATCATTAATGCCTAACCGTTGTGTCCTAGCTTTTATTCAAGACTGGTGATGAAAATTATAAACAAAATTTACATATTTTTTACTGGTATACATCATGGCTAGGAATGTATATCAGTTGTAACAATGTACCACACTATATTTTTGTCATAAAACGTACTCATTATACGATATAAAAATGTCATGAAATTTTGACATATTTTCCAATACGATGTCACAACAAACTCAACAAAAATATACAAATGAGGTAAAGTATTTAAAAAGACAAAACAATAACAATAAAAATAAAATTTAACATATTTATTTAATAAAACTAATTACAGAAAATAAATGAGAAGTATGATACGCCACATACACTCCCCTTCCAGTGGAATTTAAGAAATTTGATAAGTTGATAAATTACACGATACTAAGTTCGATGATTCATTTTTGAAATGTCTGGTCAACACTGCGTTTGGTTCGTTACTAATTTGCATATTTTGATCAAAAACTATCTTCTTTTTAGATTTTGGAGTTTCAGAGATCGCCTCCTTAGTCCTATCATCTAGGCTTGGTGATACATTAGTTGCTAATGGTTGATTGATTAACAACTCATCTTTATTCTCAGTATAACACGGTTTGAGTCGATCAATCGAAATATTAACTTTTTTATCTTTAATGTCTAGCTCTAAAAATTTCTCATCTCTACTCAAAATTTTGAAAGGACCAGTATACGGAGGTTGAAGTGTCCTTTTAACTGCATCAGTACGTATAAACACATGAGAGCAATCTTCTAATTTCTTACTAATGAAGGATCTCTATTTTGAATTTCGAGATGCACTAACCGGTTTTAATTCCTCAAAATGTTTTTTTTTAAACCACTTATGATTTCGGATTGTGGAATTGAAGTATTTGGTGGTTCAATGAATTGCCCAGGAACTCTGACGATACTTCCATATACCAACTCTGCAGGACTAGTTTTTAACTCCTCAATAAATGAAGTACGTGAACCTAACAATACTAGTGGTAATATTTCCGCCCAATCTGTTCTATTATAACACATAATTGCTGCCTTTAATGTCCGGTGCCAACGTTCTATCATTTCGTTGCAGTTGGGATTATACGACATAGTACGGTCTTCTCTCAAATCCTAATAGCTGCGACAATTCCGCGAAAAGATTCGTTTCGAATTGAGATCCCTGATGTATAAAATGTGGAGTACCAAATCGCGCTATCCAATTCGTAAAAAATGCACTTGCCACCGTATTTGCGTTGATATCTGGTATAGGAATTGCTTCTGCCCAACGAGTATATCTATCAATCATAGTCAGGTAGTATTTTTGATTATTTAATACGGATAACGATCCAACTAAATCAATATGAACCTCTGTAAAACGTTCCTTAGTAACCTCGAAATTACCTATTGGTGCTTGAGTTTGTCTTACAACTTTGGCAAGCCAAACATGCTTGTGCCAATTCTCTAACGTCCTTCTTAATTGAAGGCCACACAACATGATTCGACAATAATTTAACTGAAGCTTTTACTCCGGGATGTGACATTGTGTAGCGACTCAAATACCTTCCTCCTCCATTCTCTTAGGATGAAAGGTCTTGTTTGTCCCGTCGATGTGTCACAGTAAATGAATTGTTCTGTGTTGAAAGCCAACGGTCGTCGTGCCAAATTCAGTCCAGAGTTCTCGTCTTGCAGTATGTCATTCAGTTCTGAGTCCTGTAACTTATCTGTAGGAAGATCGTTATAGTCAATAGTCTCGTGTATGTTAATGGGTTCTACTCTAGATAACGCATCAGCTACTACATTATCTGTACCCGTTACATGTTGTAAGTCCGTTGTAAACTGTCCACTAAAGTCTAGTTGACGTCCTTGTCGTGGTGATGCTTTGTCAAAATTTTATCGAAAGGCGTAAATGAGAGGTTTATGGTCCGTGATGAGGATGAAGTTTCGTCCCTCGAGAAAGATTCGGATGTACTTTACAGCTAAGTAAGCCGCTAACAACGCTCATACCTATCGCTATGTTCGAAGCGCCTATCATAACTGACAATTTTTCTGACATATCTGGATGAGCTAGAAGGGTGGCATTACTTAATTTAGACTTACATTTTTCGAATGCTAACACTGACTCTTCTGTCCAAACGATTGGTGCTTTACTATTTCGTTTATCCCGGGCCGCGGATGGAACGAATCTTCTATAAAAATTTGATCATACCCAAAAATCGTTTTAACTGCTGAACGTTAACAGGCTGTGGATAACTACGAATAATTTCTACTCTCGCTGGAGACGGCAAAATTCCATTCTGATTTACTAAATGTCCCAGAAAAGAAATTTCCTGTTGTGCAAATACACATTTGTCGAGCTTAATAACTAGACCATTTTCGGCTAAGCGTTTGAATACCTGTTCCACATGTGATATATGTTCACTCAACGAACTGGATGCAATGAGTATGTCATCGAGATACACGAAACAGAATGATAATCCCTTCAATACTGAATGCATCAGTCGCTGGAACGACTGTGTCGCATTTCGAAGGCCGAATGTCTTTCTGTTAAACTCGAAAAGACCAAATGGTGTTGCGATGGCGGTTTACGTTTCGTGGCTCTATGGGAATTTGATGATATGCACGTACCAAGTCTATCGTTGTAAATATTGTGCATCCTGCTAGTTGAAACGAGAAATCTTGTAAATGTGACACGGGATAGTTATCGGGGATGGTCACATTATTTAATGCTCTGTAATCCCCACAGTACAATAACGACATCCCATCTATTTGTATCGACTTTGGAAGCGATGGTATGCATTAATCGGTACAGCTTCCGGCAGTCTGAAACTATAAAACAACAGAGCAATACAGCTCATAAAATGGAAGGAAGAACGGTACCCTACTGATATATACAACGGATCTGCACTATTATTTTCTTTTATGTAGTAAAAGTAAGTATAGTAATCATGAAAAATGTTGACCACGAGATTTTTGCAGATTTAACATTCACTAAAATTTCGTAAGTCTGTGTACCAGAAATGGTAGTATTCTATAGAAAAGAAATTTGAATAAATTTTAACATGTAATTTTCATTTTCAAGTAATAAGGATTGACCTTGTTGGTTTTCTTAGAATCTGTATCGGTCATGCCAGCCATAACCATATCAGGCGCAACTAAAACTACTGCAGCATAAGTAGTACGGTAGATTGTGCATCGTGCGTCATATGAATTTTTAGCCAGAGCCATACCAGCTATACCAAACGGATTCATGTTAGTCGAAACCAAATAAACTTTAGCATGTTTGCACCATGCACTGTGCATCATTTTATACCACCTGAGTTATCAGCGAAAACAATATTATACCAGCCGGAACCGTATCAAGCCAGACAGGACCATATAAAGACCGCTCAACAGGGTTTGTCTGTTTTGCCATCTAAAAAAATCATTTTACTAAAAGCAAAGATCCTGCCGTTACCATAAAAACAGCCGGAATCATATGAAGGTGAATTAATGCCATTGTATCATGTCTGTGTTTCAAACGGAACCAATAGTATGCCAGCCGGAACTATATAAAAGCAGCCAGAACCAGAGTTTCATCAGCCGGCAAAATTAGTAGGTTGCCCAATAAAAGACAGGATTATGGACGGTTGTATACCATATAAGCTTCCAGAGAGAATCATCACCAGCCCAATTGTTGGCCGGTCCACATAAAGCAAGCCAAAACGATTTCAGGAAGGCAAACCATAACCCTTGCGGTGCGCACTGGTTACTTGTAATGGATCAGGCAGTGAAGTGCAAATGCAATTCTAATTATGGTTAAGAACACTACCTGTCACGATTAGTCGTTGGCGCCCTAAAACCAATACCAAATTAGCGTCCATTCTCCAGGTTAGGGGTGCTGAAACGAGTGTCTGTCTTATATTAAGCGATTCTCTAACAAGTTGTCTAAGGTAGGACTGGACTCCTTAAGATTATACTCAACAGTACATGACCCACACACGAAACAAGCGAATTAAGCGACAGCCTACATTTCTTATAAAAACTACTAGGTTTTATCAGATTCATTACACACACGAACTTAGAAACTGTACGCGGACAACGCTTTAAAATGGAACAATATATTCCATATATTGTTCCATTATACAACCCACTCTCATAGACCACCTATCGAACAATGCAAATACTTTAACATTAGATGTAATCGCACTACAAGAACTTTGAAGATCTGGAAGAGGCATCCATGGCACCATCAATGGTTGCACTCCTCATTTCAGGAGCCATCAAAACGGTGGAGAAATTTGAGTTAGATTTCTAATCTACCGGCGCGTACCTCAACACATCACCGACTTCAAAGTGCCCACATCAAGCACAAATGACTGTTTGATGGAATGTCGATGCTTTAAAACATCAAGCATCTTGGCAGAGTTACCAGTCAGCTATCCGTGACTATCTTAAAACCGACACAATAACAATGATGAAGCTCCTCTTAACATTCAGGAGGAGTAAAACGCTATACAGAACGCTATAACTGGGCAAGCAAGATGACTCACATGATCGTAGAAAATAAACAAAATTTTTGCAAAAGATGGTAGGCTCGTAGCACGAGAAGCACCCTATAGCAGAATATCCAACAAAAAAAGCGCGAACATGTGAGAAAATATCATCTTCCACGCGGGAAAGGGAAACTCACAAGAGTGTTTTGCTAACACCAGAAATCTCACTAAAGACTTGGCCGAATAAGTACAGCCAACAAAGACGGAATGGGGAGCTAAAAACAAATGTGACTGATGTTTCCTCAGTATGGCAAACCGGATTGAAAAAATGACCCCAATTAGAGCAACTGCTCCGCCAGGTGAGCAGGTTCTTATGGAATATCCCACCGTAGAAGAAGTAGAAGTAGCTATTAGTAAATTGAAAAACGGATAAGTACCCGACCCCTCAACTGCATTCCCGTTGAGAAGAGCTGCCCGAGAAATGGAATACCGTGCACAAATGCTTACAAAGTGTTGACTAAAGTTGTATTTGCAAACTCGTCTTTCTCACCAAAACTATCATCGGCGGCTATTAGTGTGGTTTCCATAACAATCGATCAATCACCGAGAACTTAGGGGCTACTCACATGGGTCTTGGAATTCCAAAGAAACTTGTTTCTTTCTGTAAACTAACATCGTCTGGATCTATGTATAATCATAGTAGAAGGAACTGTATCAGATACCCTTGAAATAACATCTGGCGTTCGACAGGGCACTTGAGTACGTTGTAAGAAAAAGCAATATTGGTTCACTTGGCATATTTAGTAAGTTGGGTAAATTTATTGCTATTTTTTCCAACAACAATGGATGGAGAACTAACGTACAGATGAAAGTTCTTTCATTGAGACACCTAAAGAGAGAGAGAGAGAGAGAGAGAGAGAGAGAGAGAGGTTGTCCAACGCAACACGGGAAACACGTAACATAACTCATTGTGTATCATTGTGCACTATCTGATTTTAATCTGGAAGCAATACAGTCGGATCCATTTAAAACTTGCAAAGTGTGCTTTTGATCTAGATTTCAGCCGGATTTTAGCTGAAATTTAGTCAGCTGACGAAACCAACTTAAAATAAGTACCGCACAATGCCATTGCGAACTACCAAGGTTTTCAGTTGGAACCAATATTATGCCAGCCAGAACCATTTAAACTGAAAGAAGCCAGCCGAAACCAGATGAAATAAGGTGGAAAAATATAAAGTTAGCCGTAACCAAAATTTATCCATCCTGAACTGTAAGCTTGCTAATTGTGCACAATATATGTATTTTATATGCTTGTACAACATATAGTTTCTGACCCGGGATCAACCCAATCATGACACAAGTAGCAGAATATGCTATCTGAAATGATGGTATAGCCTGTCGCAACCAGAGTTTGACCAGCTGGAACAACTAGAAGTGTGCAAAATGGGCACAATGTACGTTACTTTGTTGTAAAACAAAAATGTTTCAGAGGGAGGCATAACAGTATCAGCCTCACCACTACAATGTCAGCCGGAACCATATAAATCCAGCCGAAACCGTTGTTTTACCTGCGGGGACCATCTAAAGCTTGCAGAATGAGCGCAATATAATTTTAACACCATATGAGTGAATGGGCACAAACCGGACCATTGCACAGTGAGCTTGATCCAAGAAAGATTATTCTTTATAACGAACCATCTAAACTTAGCTACAATTTAGCAAAATATATTTTAGATGGTTGTGCAACGTTCAAGGTTTCAGCCGGGTCTATAATAAAGTCAGCCGAACTTGCCGTATAATGCTAGCTGGATATTTTGTGACTCCGGCCTTCGATAAATTGCAACCGAATGAGTTTCATATGACCCACAATGATTCAGACTGCTTCATACTTATTGTGCAATGGTCCAATCAGATGTCACTGATATTTTAAAATAGTGCACAATGACCATAGCCGGATCGTGTTCATTTTCCAAATGACTCGCAGTAAATCGAACCATATAAATTCTGATTAGTGTTTTTAAGCACCAAATTGTTCCGGGTGGATCTAGCTGGTTTTTTCTACTGGCATAATATTGGTTCTAGCAGCAAAATCAGGGGTGCACGAGGATGCACAATGGATTGTTCTACTTATGTAATAGTTGGTTTGGTTTCATCTGGCATCATACCGGCTGGCTTCATTGTGGTTTTGGCTGAGAATGTGCCATAGTTGGCCATGGCTGGTGTGGCTAACCCGAAAACCTCTTCTTACCGATATTACATATTATTTAAGTGTTTTTGTCAAAAAATACATCACTTGTCAAGCAATTCTAACATAGGATGGCTTTCACTAGCCCTTCTACAGTACACATCAGTATATAGAGTTGTAATTTAATAATAACCACGCACAATGAACAATTTTGACCCATTCCTTGTAAAATGAAGTGATTATCTTTTGTGAAAGCTTTCTAAAAAATTTTTATGCGGTTACGCAAATGTAATGCTTAGTTTTGTTGCACTGCGTGATGAATGAAATTCTAGAGCTTTAACTTTTTATGACAAGCCATTAAAACGGGTTGCCATATTAAAATTATATACGAAATGAAATAATTGAATTTGTTGAACATTAAATTACGAATGTTGTCGACCTTTTTTCCTGTCAAGTAAACTCACATGAAAGCTCATGATGATATTATGTACTATATATAGCGAAACATTATACTACTCGTATATACGTTAAATGAAATGTTTTTTTGCTCTATAAATTTGGTAAATGGGTTTCCAGAATCTACCTAATTAGTGCTAACATATTTAATGTAGCGTGACTTCATTCATAAAACTCACATTACCATCTATCAAATGCGTAAGTTGTGTTTATAGTTTTAGTGTTTTCACCTTTCCATAAATCATCAAGTCGTTGTAATATAGATTCTGTGCGACGATGTAAAAGGTTATAAAACTTATGCTAGACGAATATTATTAACATATTTCTAGTGCTCGCAAAGTCACATACAACTATTTACTTACATTGTAGAGTACTAGCGGATTGTCAACAATTCAATCAAACGAAACACATATAAAAATGTTTATGTTCCAAACATCAGATCAATAAAATTTTTTATTGAAATTAAATTTTTTATTGATTTGAATAAAATATTTATGGTTATATATTCGTATTAATATATCAAGAAAGCGAGCAACTGCAATGAACTGGTAATAATTTTCCGTTTATTTTCCTCTAAAGTAAATGAAAAGCTGGTGGTGCTGTTGCTCTGAATTTTAATAACACACAAACAACTATTACAGCAACTCTACTGAATATAAACGGGTTTGAATTACATTTAATACCGAATTTGGTTTATATTTGGCTGTATATAAATTGAACATACTACCCTAAAAAAAATGTATATAAAATAAAATAAACCGAAACGATCCAACCGTACAAAATCAAGAATTAACTCTTTTTCATTTTAGTTTTCCATTTCCACATCATTTCGTGTCTAAAAGGCATAAAAAAATTTCAAGAATACAACATCTAATATTTGTATATATTAAAATTAACGATATTCCATCTACCATCGCAAAAGCTTTTATAAAAATATATACTTAAGATGAATCGTTTTTAAAAAAAAAATAAAAAGATTTTAACCGAAATTCTTTGCCAACTACATCAGCACAGTTAAACCAAAACCTAACACATACCACACACAAAACAATTTTCGTATGCATGTCAAAACCTATTTACAAATAAACAGAAATCTAACAAAAAAAATTCTTCAGTTTTAATAGGCATCCATCACACGCATGAAAAATTCTATAATCTCAGAAGAAAATGGAACAAGTACAACAACAAACACGCCGTAAACGATCAGGCCACAAAAACAACAAGTAAAATTCGTTTGAAATAAAAATTCCTCTACATGACGGAGAATTGGTTAAATTGGCCTAGATCATGCAATGATTATTTATAGAAGAGGAAGAGATTTTTAATTTATATTGAGAAATAAGCACTGAAAGCTCGGGATATAAATTTTTTTAAATTAGCTTAGCACAAATAATTTCGGACGTTATAACTTAAGTCCCCTGGTCAAGCACACAGTTATTATGCCAGAGAAAAATTCATTGCAAGAGCTTAGATTATGATTAGAATTACACGCCGTTAATAAATTTGGTGTGGGTAGCAAAATTATAGAGGCCTAAACCGTCCTGCGGTGCTACCTGGAAATAGCTCAGTTAGGTAGGTATGGTTAGGTCGAGCGATTTATTGGTGTTTTAAAATCATAATTCCTTTTTAGAAGAAGGCCGATTTGTTGAACTAGAGAGTAAGCTTTGTACTTCTAAATCACGTGCGTGTGCTTTAGAGTTGGTCGTGTTCGGAGGTCCGAGAGAGTATATCGATGAACAGACTTTATTTGCCCTGAATGAGGCTGCGTTCCGCTTTAGATGGGTTCGCTCTAATTAGCGATTGATCGATAAAAATAGTAAATAGGGGTTTATGGTCAAAATAAATAAAAAAAGACAGGGAAGAGATGGAAATGCCCTTTAAAATCAGTCGAAATTGACATGGAAATGGATTTAAAAATAAATTGAGGCATGCAAATGACTGAACTTCGTAAACCAAAAGTATGTTATAAGGTATCCAAACAATAGTCGAAATTGGCTACTTGTGTTCGAAATAAAGACTATATTTGGTACTTACAAAACAAAAAATGATGCTACTGAAGTTAGCCGAAAATTTCAGCTGAAAACCCCTGCATTATCGACATATTTCGTATCAGGTGGTAGTACAAAATTTTGTTGATATTAGCCGTAAATTACATTTTATTGAAGTTAACAGAAAATTTTCGTCGAAAAAAATTTCAAAAATCAATGTCACATAATTCGAATGTTCAAAGGTCACATGAACTTGGTGAAGTTAGACCAATTCGTAAACTGCTGTTACATATTTTATGTAACATCATAGTGAAATAAATTAAAAGCTGGACGAATGTTTAGTGGTAATTTGTTTAAGTTTTTAATTTATGTCACTATGATGCTACATAAAATGTGGCCTGATTTATGGCACAGAAGTTCACTGTTAGTGCCACAACGCAAATTCATTGGCCCCTAACACGAAAAATTGTAAATATGGGATCCAGCTATTGACGAATTGGTCTAACTTCACCCAGTACAAATTACCACTAAACATGCGTTCAGCTTTTAATTTATTCCACTATGATGCTACAAAGAATATCGCCTAATTTTTGGCACAGGTATTCACTGTTAGTGCCACAACTCAAATTCATTGACCCCTAACACGACAAATTGTAAACATGAGATCCAGCTATTTACGAATTGGTCTAACTTCACCCAGTACAAATTACCACTAAGCATGCGTCAACCTTTTAATTTATTTCACTATGATGCTACATAAAATATCGTCTAATTTTTGTAAAATTATTTTAAAGCGTATCGTGTTTGGTGCCAACCACCCCAAGGGGTCGAAAATTTTGCTACTCTCCGAAAGTATAGCTCGCTTTGTGATTGATGTGGACCCTTGCAGCTGCACTTTGAACTCGAAGTTATCATGAACAGGGTTCCAGTTAAGACCGAGCAACTTTAGACATGCTTCGCCGTGATTGTCCTTGATTTCCTTCGTGTGCGATGCTCGATGTTCTGCTTCATTCAACATTGTTATGAGATTTTCCTTTAACCTTATCGCGTCATCTAAATTATTTGCACCCGTCATCAAATCATCGACATACATGTCGCGATGAAGTGCTCGAGAAGCTTGAGGAAATCTTTCTTGGTTTAATTTGGCTATTTCTTCCATCACTCTCGTGGCCAAAAATGGTGCCGATGCGGTTCCATACGTCACTGTTCTTAATTGGAAAAAACGAATCTTAATATTTGGATCATCTCGCCATATACAATGCACTGTTTATTCTGGTCCCGTTCGTCAACCAAAACCTGACGATACATTTTTTCGACGTCTGCGCTCATCACATATGCGTGTTCTCTATATCGTAGGATTATGTCGGTAAGGTTGGACTGGATACGCGCAGCTTTGTCGTGGCACTTTCACCCTTGAGAACCCCATGATGTGGCAGGAAAACACAACGGTCATTAACTACCTTTTCGGGGATAATTTCTCTCATATGACCGAGTGCGATATATTCACGTATGAACTCGCTGTACATTCTCGCCAACGTCTTGTCTTTCATGAGTTTCCGTTCAAGCGCATTCAATCTCCTCATCGCCATGTTTAGAGAATTACCAAATGTTGGATTTTGATCCTTAAATGGTAATCTTACCACAAAACGTCCTGTACCATCTCTTGTGGTATTTGCAATGAAGTGGTTCTCGCACAATCCTTCTTGTGTTGTCATTGTAGATCTTGCTTCGGGAATTTCTTCTAATTCCCAAAAAGCCCTTAGGGACTTATCGATATTGGCTAGTGGTGGATGATCTACTGCGGTTGTTAGTAGTGAGGCGGTGTTTTCATCAACCGTGGTTTGCCTCCCAACTACAATCCAGCCAAGTGGCGTTTCTTGTGCGATAGTTTGACCCTTGACGTTACAAATTTTTCCTGCACGCAATAGGTCAAAGCAAATGTCAGCTCCTAACAATATGTCGACGGACCTTGGAGACCTTCTGTCTGGATCTGCTAACTGTATATTTTCTAACAGTCGAATATCAGCTGCACTCAAAAATGATTGTGGTAATACAGTAGTGAGTTTTGGTAAAATGTATGCTTCTACTGCTATCTGAGTGCTGCTGCAACTCCAATGAAATTTAATGAAGCAATTCCTCTCGTGGATTCTATTTTACACTGGCCGATGGCAGCAATTGTCATTTTTCCTTGTCTACTTGGTAAATTGGGGCGTTGAATACATGCTTCTGAAATAAGTGATAACTGCGATCCTGTATCCAGCAAAGCTCTGCAGATCACTCGTCTCCCTAAACCATCTGACACTCGAACTAACACACTTGGTAATATTCAGTACACTGGCATACTGGGCGTTTGGACACAAGCATTCAGTGTTACGTGCTCCTCTTTCTTTGTTGATAAACTGGAAACATTGGCTTGTGGTTGTATCTCTGCTGGTAAATGAAGCAATGTATGGTGCCTTTTACGGCATCTGTGGCAGCTTTTGCGTGATTTGCATTGATGGACGGAATGACTGTCCGATAGACAGTTGAAACAGCGCCTGGATTCTTTGATGAACGATCTACGCTGCTCAATCGATTTTCCCAAGAATTGATCACATTGATACAATAAATGATCCGTAGAATTGCATGATGGACATGTTATTGTGTTGATCACATAAGCTCTTGGAGATTCTACCGACTTGACATTGGTATTTGATTTGTTGGCACTTGGTTTCATTGATTCTAAAGCATCCGAACGATTATTTAAGAATTTCAGAAATTCGTCGAAGGTGGCAAAATCCTTATTGCTTGACCTTATTAAGTAAAATGAAAATGAGCCAAGGGTCCCGTGAATCAGCTTCAGGACCAAGTGCACGAAGTCCTCTATTAATTTCGACGGACGTGTTTAATAGACTTCTAATGTTTACTGCGATGTTTGACCCGACGTTCGGTTGCTCTAGAAATGATCGTATCTATCACGCAGTTTTTTGAACGCTTCATTGTAGTTGGCTTCCGTGATGGCAAAGTGTTTAATTAGCGACGCAGCTTCTCCCTTCAATAAGCCCTTATGATATTGAAATCTTTGGGCTGGTGTTAGATCAGCGTTTTCATGTATGGTGGACATATACAGATCATGAAACGCCTGCCACTCCATGTAATTCACGCTGAATGGCGCAATATTTATTTTAGACAATTTAACTTGAGGCCGCCTGTCGTTGTTGACTGTATTATCTCATGTTGAATTATCGTTCTGTGATCCATCTATGCTAAGTTTTCTACACCATTTAGTTAGTCCCGTTATGACTTCGTAGTAGATATCTTCAAATATCCAAAATTTCTGAAGGTACCTCCGCGTCGATCATGAATATTTCTCGCTCCGCTTGGGTAAGCTGACTGTGTAATTCATAACCCGCTTTTGTCGTACCAACAGCTCGTCCATTTCGACTCCGTGTTTAATTTCTCGAACATACGACAGCATTTTTTGCATTTGACCGTTAATAGTTGTACGCGCCTTTTTAAAGCCGGCTAATTTTCGTTCACTTTTGTCATCTAACGGCATTTTGTAACGATTGATTATTAGCACGTAATTTGATTTATAATCACTTTGTTAAACTTAACTGATCAAAGTCACAAACACTTTAATCGAAACTGTTATATTGTAAATTACCGCTAATATACCGCTTAATATAAAATTGCAACGGTACTTAGCTGATATGGTGTGCTCTGCTGATTACCACGAGGCTGGATCAGTAATATTGCCGATTGACTAAAGCCGTCTCCGGCTCGAAGGACCAAAATGTTGGAGTACGCTCGAAGATAAGATTTAATCCACGCTGTCTTTGATGAGGTGGATGAACGTACGCTTAATTGCAACGTTGTTATTCCGGTTACGACCAACTTTAGACCTCAATATAATTGACGGCAATTTAGCCCAATGATTTCCGCAGAAAAATGAAAGTTCGATTTTAATTTAAATAATTTTATTTTTAGATGTGACTTGCACCTTTCCTCGATTAACAATGGCCTTGTTTTTCTTCTTACCAACATAAATTCGTGTTGACAGAAATCTCTATTACTCTCGCAATTCATTAATTCGACACCGAATTGGTTGCATACATTTAATTCAACATTGTTTGTTGGGTGTCTATTTTAATTAATTGCGAGAATCCAACTCTTGATCTGTCAATATTTTTATGTAAACATTAATTTTCCAGCTATTGACGAATTGGTCTAACTTCATCCAGTACAAATTACCACTAAACATACGTCCGGCTTTTAATTTATTTCACTATGATGCTACATAAAATATGGCCTAATTTTTGGCAGAATTGTTCCCTGTTAGTGCCCCAACTTAAATTCATTGGCCACTGACACGTCAAATTATAAATATGGGATCCAGCTATTTACGAATTGGTCCAACTTCACCTAGTACAAACTACCACTAAGCATGAGTCCAGCGTTTAATTTATTTCACTATGATTTTACATAAAATATGGCCTGATTTTTGGCACAGGTGTTCACTGTTAGTGCCACAACTCAAATTCATTAGCCCCTAATACGACCACCCAGGTGGTGGTCTAACTTCACCCAGTTCATGTGACCTTTGAACATTCGAATTATGTGACATAGATTTTTCAAATTTTTTTTCGGCGAAAATTTTATGTTAACTTCAGTAGCATCCGTAAGGGTATTTTAGATAATGTTTCTATTTTTATAACTCCAATCGTAGAGATGTTCACGAAGTCTCACCTACATGCTCAGATAGATAGATCAGTCAAAACCATCTTGTCTAGACACATTTTTACGTTTACGATTATATCCCCTATTCTAGGGGAACATTTTTCAAGGGATCACATAGAAGACGAGTATGCACCTCATACAGAAAATAAGAATAAAATCGGATATGAGCTCGGCCTGGTTGTCATTCTAACAAACAATGACGTCCACAACAAGAATGACAACAACATCTAATTGGTTGTAGTGATAATTTTGAAGAAATGTTCAAATGAAATTCATATGGGCATTGCATATCATTAAATATTTTTCAAATTCAAATGTTGATTTACCGCCACGGTTACGACACCTAATGTCGGAGCAGCTTAGAAAATTAAGCAATCCTCTAAGGAAATAGCGCCATTAAAATTGTATTCTAAATACACAGAAGATACGATCAGTTTTATGTAACTATAGAAAAAGGACCACATACCTTTCCCAATGACTTATCGTTTTTGGGGCCCCAATGTTCCATTTCACTCCACCCATTATTGGATTAAATTTTTCTAACAAAATGTTTTAAAATTATGTGTGGACGAGTATAGGTGTTTTGGAATAAAGCTCCAATGCGATGTATTAAATTACAGTCGGTTGTGAACATAACACAAAACGATAACTAAATTAACCTCATTTGACCAGAAACACAAAATATCTATTTGGAATTTGACACTCGTAGAAGCTTTTTTTTATCATTAGTTCTCTCGTTTATTTTATTATTATAAACACAAAGAACATAAATAGAATTTTATCTAAAGGTAACCTGAGGGTGTGAAACACAAAACCAAATCGAGTCAATGTCATTGTCTCCTCTTGTTAAATGTTATAAGGACCATTTTTATTTCGGGCATTGTGTGTATATGTATGTATGTAGGTATGCCCAAATATATGTTTGTCTGAGATAATTCTGCACCCACAGATATAAAATTAAATTTTATGTGTGAAAAATTGCTTAAAGGATTAAATAAATACAAGATTTTATTTTATTTAAATTAAAAGGACAAATAATCAGTAAACCAATTTAACAATATAAAAGTAAAATAAAAACTCGGTTTGTTCGGTCGTTTACAAATTTTTATCGCAAGAACCACAATCTGAACCCACACATTTCGTTTCTACTTGTAATAGAAATAACAAAATCAGTGTCTAGCTCTATTCGGTGTCTCTATTCGCAATTGTCCTTTTTTTCGTGCAGTTCAGTTTAGTTGTACGAAAAAATCAATAGATTATAGAGCTTTCAGTTGTGCTGGTAGAATGACCTTGGATGTTATCTTTCATCATTTTTCTGCTTTTTAATGCTTCATGAATTTTAACATACCACTAACTTTTTATTACAAATATTGTTGCTTTGACTAAAAGTGCGCTGTAATTATTTCAATTTGTGTTGAATGTTGGTTAAAGCTCGAGGCAATATTTTCATATAAATTTTATTATCGACCTTTAAAAAGATTTCAGCAATTATAAGCAAAAAATCACCATTCAGAAAACTTTGAAGGCAACTTGGCAACGCTTCCCAGTTGGGTGGGGTAGCTTGAGCTATCTAATGCTTGAACCTGTTTCCTATGATCGTTCGACTGAGTGTTTCCAAAATTGTTTAGAAACATTTTCCAAGTAATACATTATCCAAGTCCTCTCATCCAATTTTCCTGCCCCACAACTCACCGAATAAAATGATGTTTGAGTTAATGTGTAAAGCTCTTGTTTGATTCATTTTCTTTTTTGTAAAGAGCACACATTTCTTAACTTTTATAATTTCGATAGGTAAAAAAAAATCTTCTAGAGTTTGTATTTTTTTTACTTGATAACTTTTCTCTGTGTGTATCCACCTCGCTGTATGACATCCTGCTCAAGCGAGTTGCCGAAGCAAAAACTTGCAGGTAACCGGCGCCAACTAATTTAAAAGGATATTGGAATAAGAGTCTACCCGAGTGCCGTTTCCGTCGACACAAAAAACTGCACGTTACAAATCCTATCTTGTGTTATCAAGTGCAAGATTTAAATTGTTCCAGCTGACAAAACTCTGGTTTCGGCTGGCTTTAAAAGGTTATGGTTTAATATTTGTTCCACCTGGAAAATTAGATAGCGTACTAAGATCCACAATTCATTGTGTTGTTTGTGTCATAGTTGGTTTGGTTCTGGATGGCTTCTTATAGTTCCGGCTGGATTAGTATGGTTCCAGCTGACATTGTAGTGTTTCCAGCCGGCATTGTCAGGTTCCAACTGAAAGCGTATATGTTGCACAACCATCTAAAGTACAAAATGCTCATTCCTGCCTTAAGGTTGGTTTGGTTCTGCCTGGCTTCATATGGTTCCAGCTGACATTGTTATGGTTTCGGCTGGAAGTTTATGTGTTAAAAATCAAAGAGTGTACAATGCATTATGCTACTTTTACCATAGTTGATATAATCCCGGCTGACATGGCTGACATTGAATTGGTTCCGGCCGACTTTGTTATGTTTGTGGCTGGAATTTTATATGTTACACAACTATCTAGCTTGGTTTCAATTTTTTCGGCTGGCTTAATAATAGTTGCGGCTGAAAAATCAAAGATAAACTAAAGTCACTTAAGTTAAAATTGGTTTGGTTGCGGATGGGTTAATATGATTGGGGTTGATATAGTAATTGTTTGGGTTGATATTTTTATTGTTCCCACTCAAAAGGTATATGGTGCACAACCATCGCTCATCGTTCAGTCTTAAAAATTTTCGACTAATAAAACTCTGGTTGCGGTTGGCTTTAAATGATACTGGTTGGCTTAACATTACTACCGCATTGTGCTATGTGTGTTATAATTGGCATGATCTCGGCTGGAATGTTTCTGGCTAGATCTTATGGAACTGACTGTGCTTCCGGCTGGCATTTTTCTTTTTCACAAGAATTGTAACCTCGGTCAAAAATTGATTGCAACAATTTTGTTATGGCAAACGTATGCTCGGATATTCTTTCAAACGTTACAACACCATCATCATAAAACCAATTAAAATTTTTCAAAGCAACAAATGGAATAACATTAAAGTTTATTTTGGTGCAAGTGCACATTAGTTAATAAATTTATTGATGACGCATTTGCACGATGAAACATCACAAAAATCACAATGATATCTGATCTAGCCAAGACATGTTCAATGTATATTCTAGTTTGCACTGTCCGTCATCTGATTTATATTCGGTAGGTGCATGTAATTAAAAATCGTGATGTAAAATTTCTGAGTGCGGAGTCTTACTATCGATATTCGCATGGTGATAAGGGGGAAGTCGAAGATATGTTCCTTCACACACCGATGGATGAGAAAGCCAACTCAAAATTCTCTTCTATTCTGATGGCCACTGTAGTGAAGATTTGGAGCTCTCCATGAGCTGAACACGATATGGTAATCCGAGGTTCTTGTGTAAAGTTCATAGAAAGGGTTTGATATGCGTGTTCGCCACATACTGGTGAAGAATTGTAGGTCATCCAGTTATACTTTGAACATATTTATATGGCAAGCCACTAGCTAGAAGACGGACGCCCGCTTAAGCCGCCCTCAATCGGGACCACATACGCTGTCCTCCATAATTCTTAAGAAGATTGATTTATCAGGTCAACTATTTGTTCTGGCCATCTAGTCTAAGTCAAAATTTGAATTCTAATTAAAGATTAACTTAAATTAAATTTGGAATAAACCAAATATCAAATAACGGAAACATTTAAATTAAATAACCACTAAATTTTAAATCAAACTTCACTTCTCACATACGTTTTTGTTTATAAGTTTGTTATCTAAATAAACTTTTTTGTTTATTTTATATAAATGAAAAACTACTTTAGTAATTTGCTTATCTTCCGTTATAAATAAATTTCCCAAAACCACGAAACCGACCAAAACAAATCCTCTCGCCCCCAACTGTATATGGATACAATTTATATTCCAGTTTTTTTGTGTAAATCGTTTTTTTTGTACTTAAGAATAAATCAACACCACAATCTAAGTGAAAAACCAACAAAATAAAATAAAAAGCTCGAAAGCTCTTATACAGCTACGTATATATATGTACATACAGTGAAACTACTGTACGTTGCAGAAATTCTAGGGCATAACATATAAAAATATAAGATTATTTTGTGCCTCATTTACGCCTTCTTTTGCGCTAAACTTCGTTCGAAAACTAGAAAACAGCAGAAAAAATGCCCCACCAGAAAAAAGCTGTATACAAAAACCTTTGTACAGTAGAAACGAATTAAGAATAATGAGAAGAAAAGCGCACAAACAAAAAAATAAATTAAACGGAAATATCTTAACAGCTTTTATGTTGCGTGTTTTGTTGTTATTTTTTGTACAGTACTTTAAAGCTTTTTTTTTGTTGCTGATATATTATTGTTGTGTTAATAAATGAAAATAACGGTTATTTAACGTTTATACACCATTTACGGAATATTTCGTGTTTCAATTTTTAAATGTGTGTTTATATTTGCAAATACATATAAACGTATTTATGTATTGAGAGCTTTATAAATAAAAATAAGTTTATGTGTCTCGAGATATAAAATGTTTAACTTTTATTTACACACATGTGCGATGTACATATACCTACGTGTATGGTAAAGAATATAAACTTAAAAGAAATAAGCATATGCTTATTAAACGGAAAGCTTTAAAACTTTTCTGTATGTTTGCGGATATACAAAAAATTATAATGTTGCAATTCTTGGGCGGGAGGAACGCTCTAATAAAGTTATATAATTTTGTAAAGGATTTATGTGAGCTTTCAAATAAGGAATTGGTTTAGGGATTAACCTAAAGTTATAATTTAATACAAATGTGTGTGATATAAAAGCTTTAAGGATTAGACAAATTCAAGCAATTGAGCGAATTACGTGAAGGTATAATAGCATAATTTGTTTAGCAAAGCTTTTTAACTAAAAATTAAATGCAGGCTAATATACCAACGATTTTACATGATAACCAATAATTCCCCCTCGTCGAACATAAAATGAGATGGAACATTGTTCCGTTTACCCTATCAATTTTTAAATTTATTTGGATCTGTTAATTCATTGTCGTTTTTTGTAAATGTTATCTTTGCAAGCATTTAAAAAGCTGCCATTTCCGAAACCACTGTAACCACTGTAAAGAGATTTCCCAATTAACAGATATATATTTAGCCATGACGTTTTTATTAATAGTCAATTCGCCTTGACTCTATAGAGATGATTAATTTTGGTACAATAAAGTTTTTTATCAAACTCGTCATTTCCGGTAAAAATAAATAATCTGAACTATTTAGTTTGAAACATAATTTAAAATCTTTTTGTTTCAGTCGTTCATCCTTTTTTCGTAAAAACTACTCGTATATAGTTTTCAAAATATTTTCAAAAAACGAAAAACTCTTATGAAAGCTGTTACTTCCGGTGGACGAATGTCGTTAATTCAAAAAATGGCGCATTTCCGACAATAACAATGGAATGATGCAAAAAATATTTCAGTTAAGACAAAAATTATTACGCATAGATTTTCAAATAATTTGGTTTCGTTAAGTACACTGTTAAAATTATTATAATAATTCCACATCACGTACATAGTCATTTGAGCTTTAGAGCTTCGCTCGTTTACTACTTCTCTATTCACACAAATACATTACACTGTCGGTACGCGTCGATTGTGAGTTCTGCCTTCCAACAGAAGGTCATAGTTGAGTTACGATCTTCTGCACATGACGCCAATTAAAAACACATGGAATTGGGATCTACTTTCCAAAAGCGCGCGGATTAATACCATACAAATCTACGCGCAACAAGTCAGATCATATTTTGCTGACAAGTCAGATCGGTTGTCAACATAATAGATTTAAGCACATTTTATAATTTAGTATTAAGTTATCGATCATAACCAAACCTCTAACAAAATGTCTGTAAATTGTGATCTTGATGATTTGAGAGATTGTGGAAATGTTGACAACAACGTGTTTAAACATCTTAGAATCCCTGACGCGATGAAGGAGCTCCCAAGATATGAGGAAAGCCGACATACTCTCGCGAAGCAATCCTCAACAAGATTTGAGATGAAGCTAACGAGGTACTATAAATGTACGGAACCCCGTTAGAGTGGGAAGCAATTAAAGATAATTTAATTACCCACTACGCGGATAAAAAAAAATAAACAAATCTCGTGAGAGATTTACACAGTGTAACACAGGGAAATGATGTATAATTGATGATGCATACAACATAATTGTATAGAAGTAAGGTCAAAAAAGAGCTCTATCTATTTTGCTTGAAGAAGCAGAACATGACGTACATGAAAAAAGGTACAACCTTGATTGCAAACTTCACCCCACAAAGGCCAATTATACCAAGACCAATAAATCCTCAACTGAACAATTATTCAAGCGTCCACCCATTCCTCAAAATAGAAATTTTCGCCCGCAAGCTAAACAGCGACCTCTACCTCAGTATTACAACCATAGGCCTTTTACCCAACAAAATGTTAGTCAAAATGCTCCCATGAACTATACTAATAACAGATTCGTACACAAACCTCCTATGGTTCCACCAAGGAAGGTTGATAAAATGGATTCGGTATCCAATCCAAACGGTTACACTCAGTATGCATTTTATAAAAAGTCTAACCAACCAAATATAACTATCAATTCCAATCAAATGGACCTCCGAAGTTCCGGGTTCAAGAAATTTTCAATACTGAGACCAACTTCGAAGAACAACCGGAACAGCATGAAGGGGAAGACGATGTACATTTTCTTCCCGAAGCCTCACCAACTGAGTTGGATACATAGATGTAAATAGACATTAAACATATACGCCCATGCCATAAACCTAAAAGTAATAATTCCAGGACTCAAGGAGTTCAAAACCAGGGAACCCATGGAATTCCTTTTGTTCAAGTTCCATGTATATTTTGATGGTTTAATTGATGACTTGAAACAATGCAACTACTTGGTGTTACATTAGATCTAGCCAATTCATTCTATTCTATATTACCAAAAAGTAAGCTTATCGCTGAACTTTCGGTAGACGTAGAGAACGGTTATATATATGTGATGCTAACTACAATCAATGGCAATCTAATTATCCCCGAGGAAATGTATCATAGTAGAAATTGGTACGCTACTCTAGAAATCGTCAAAAACAACACCCATTCGTTATCGAACAACCAATTAAAGTCGAACTTTTAAACAAATCGTATCGAGTCGAATCCCACCATTGTTATATACAAGATTTGGGTGAAACACAAAATGAAGATATCTCAAAGTTGAAACTTTGTCATCAATACCAGGATCTATTTCTAAAAAAAGAACAACGATTGTCATTTACGAATAACGTCAAAATGAGATAAACCTGAAAGACGATAAATCTATATTCACCAAAAGCTATCGGTACCCGTTCGTCCATAAAGAGGAAGTAAAGAAGCAAATCGACAAAATGCTACAAGATGGAATCATCCATCACAGCTTATCTCCTTGGCCATCGCCCATATGGATCGTGTCGAAAAAGGCCGATGCAAGTGGCAAAGTCAAGTGGCGATTAGTTATAGACTATCGCAAATTGAATGGAAAAACGATAGATGACCGGTACCCACTACCGAACTTCACGGATATTCTGGACAAGTTGGGCAAATGTCTGTTCCAGAGAGTCATGTACAATGTTCTTGGTGAGGTACAAGGCAAATCGTGCTTGTGCTACATGAACGATATTACCGTATTTTCCGCTTCGCTCCAGGAACACATAGAAAGCTTAAAATACGTTTTTAACAAACTCAGGAAAGCCAATCTAAAAGTAAAATGGATAAGTTCTGGGCCATATCGTTACGAGTGATGGGATCAAACCAAATCCCGATAAGATAAAAGCAATTAAAAACTTTCCAATTACTAAAACAGATAAAGAAATTAAAAGCTTTTAAGGCCTGTTAGGATACTATCGCAAGTTCATCAGAAACTTCTCCGAAATTACCAAGCTCTTAACGGAATGCTTGAGAAAAGATCAAAAGATCACACTTGACATTAGATATATCCACTGTTTCGAATACTGTAAAGAGTTGTTATGCAAGGAACCCATCTTACAGTATCCAGATTTTTCTAAGGAATTTATCCTTACGACAGTCGCGAGCAATGTAGCCATTGGACATCCAGAACCTTAACGGTCACAGAATAAAACTACTCTACTATAGAGAAAGAGCTTCTAGCTATCGTCTGGGCAACTAAGTAATTTCGACCGGACTTATTTGGCCAAAAGTTTAAAATTGTCACATACCATAAGCCACCGCCATGGTTTTTCAATCTCAAAGAATCAAATTCCAAATTGGTTCGATGCGGAGATTAAAATTGGAGGAATACGATTACGAAATTGTATACAAAATAGGTGCAAGGAATACCAACGCGGATGCACTCTCACGAATGTAACCCGAACAACGTTATCAACAACTGAAACACCTCCAAAATTTCAGATCCATCTACGGGTTCCCAAATCATAAATAATGATGAACAAACTATCATACCGACTACCAATACACCCATAAACCATTTTAGTTCCCAATCGATCATAACAGTTGATTCCGAAATGCAAGGGTGAAATATTCAACAGGAACAGCCATTTGACAAACATAAGGTGATAACGTATATGCTCAGGCATCATATACCAACCATCCGCCTTAATATTGAAACACAAGTAAGGAAACATCGAGTTACAGGAATATTGTGTGACGATATAGGTTTCCAAATAGCTACAGAAGCATACCGTGAGAAATTTGGGAGTATTCAATCCTAAGGACCAAAGAGCTATAAGAAACGGCATGAAGAAAATCACCATCGAGGAATAGTCGAAAATCACGAGTACATCAAAAGTACTTACTATTTTCCGAATATGAAGGACATCGCCGCAAAGTACATCAACACCTGTGACATATGTCTTCAAACCAAATATAACAGGCATCCACCTAAATTGGAGTATGTGATCACGGAAACACCGAATAACTCTATGGAAATCCTTCATATAGATTTCTGTTTCTTCCAAAACTACGTATCTCTCACACTTCTCGGCAAATTCACGAAATTCGCGGGGCCCTTCTACATGAAGATTCGCACTAGCGAAAGGATTCAAAGGAAACTCGAACAGTTCTTTAGTATACACGGTAAACCCACAAAAATTATTACCGTCAATGAAGGTAATATGAACACACCTTCGTTCAAAGCCTTCTCTTAGATGAAGATTTCAACATTAAATCTTCTGCCCTGTTGAAAGTTTGCGTTTTCTCCCCAACTAAGCATTAAAGCGTGAATGAACCGTGCTATCTTCTCCTACAACAACTCCATTCATTCCACAACTAAATGTATGCCCTTAGAACTATTAAGTGGATACTATACTATTTTAGGGAAACCTATCAACCCTACACCCCAAATGCACAGGAGTACCTTCGAACTAGAAGATGAAATTACAGAAATCATTACTGGAAAATTGTACGTAGCCACACCAAGAGAATTGGAATTCACATCTATACATGTCACCATTTTACGAAGTCTATCAAAGGCCAAGCGTTATGTCATCTATCGTATCTGGAGGAGATGTTACAAATCGACACAACAGGTAGCAACACAAGACAATACACAGTCAAACACTGAGCCAAAGACCATACGGACGAAGTCCCTACGGCCTTCTCTTCGGCGGGAGGAGTTACGATCATAAATACTTTTATGCATATTTTTCTGACAAGTCAGATCTAGTGTCAACATTAACCAATTAAATAAAAATAAAAAATGTAAAAAATTGTTTTTTTATTAATAAATATTTGTGTGTGAACTTAAGCGTTGTGTCTAAGAGAACCATCGATCTTAATCGGACAAAGAAAATTCGCTTTTCTATTCTGTCGCACTGTAACACTTGCCCAGTAAAACGTATTCGTTTAACATATGTACGAGGTATATGTTGTCACAATTCTTCGAATTTTTTGCCAAATTTGTGGAAACAACATAAACATAATTCGGTTTTATTGAAATTTAATGATAAGCTTTCTCAAAAAGGCTTAGTATGCGTAAAGTGCAATAACATGCTTATGGATCTTTTTATACAAAAATAAATAAATAAATAAAATTCTTATATCAATCAAACCGTAACCGAAAGGTACAGAAGTGAAATTGTAATACAGAGGCAATCAATCATTTTATATATATCGAATCAATTTGAACATCTTAAATTAATTGAAAATCGAATCAGTACATACATAATGTATCAAGAGCTGCGCACATATCATATACATTTGGTATATCCAAAATAAAACCAATATCGATAACCTGGTTCACCTTCGAGGCACTCAACACCCCTCCCTTGTGGGAAAAACATATTGAAAACTTTTTGGTTGCTGTTGTTGTTCTTGTTGTTATGTTTCGCAACACATTTATGGAAATAAAATCCTTTTATTTTGTTGTGTGTCGCCTTAGCTCCTATCCGAAACTCACCCCCATCCCCTAATCGTATTTATACATATAGGATTCATTAGTATTCCGTTTTTTTTTGTTACCGTATTTACATAAACATTCCATGCGAGATGATGATTTTAACGGAAGGTGTATATGCGTAATATGTATCATACGATGAAAAGTTCATCTCACCTGCTATCAATATAGAAAGGGGGGATAAATAATTTATAAAGTATATATCTAAACATATATCGCTCAAAACATTATGATAAGCAATGATATGTTAATAAAAGAACAGTGATGTGTAAAGTGTACGTACGTATATGCCGTGGTACATTTTACAAGTTTCTCGTATAAAGATGAGCTTTAATTTATCAATCTAGTAGCACCCACCTTTATGACCTGACTGAAACATTGTTTTGTGTTGCAAACGAATTTACCATCTTTCGTAACTATAGTGAAGTTTCCGACAAACTAAAAATGACAAAAAACTTTACAACAGCCTACAAAGTGTAAACCTACACTTTAAAAAAAAAAACTTGTTAAGTCAAATAAAATGATAAAAAATATAAATTCCCAATGGCAAGGCAATTTAGTCACAACAATGAGCCATGTTCTAGAAACCAACATATTTATGCGTTGGGTAGTTCTAGATTATTTTAATTTTACAATTTTACTTTAGTAAAAAGTGTAGTGCCGATTTGATGGCCAATGACAAGGCATCGTAGAGATGTCTACGCTTAACGGTATACGAAATCATGCTAATTAGACAATTCTTAATGTGTTCTAGAAGTCAACATATTTATGCGGTGGGGCAGTCAGTCATAGATTTTTTAATTTTCAAAATTTTGCTACAGAAAAAAGTGTAGTGGAGGTTCGAAGGTCTATGACAAGGCATCGTAGAGATGTCTACGCTTAACGGTATACGAAATCATGCTAATTAGACAATTCTTAATGTGTTCTAGAAGTCAACATATTTATGCGGTGGGGCAGTCAGTCATAGATTTTTTTAATTTTCAAAGTTTTGCTACAGAAAAAGGTGTAGTGGAGGTTCGAAGGTCTATGACAAGGCATCGTAGAGATGTCTACGCTTAACGGTATACGAAATCATGCTAATTAGACAATTCTTAATGTGTTCTAGAAGTCAACATATTTATGCGGTGGGGCAGTCAGTCATAGATTTTTTTAATTTTCAAAGTTTTGCTACAGAAAAAAGTGTAGTTGAGGTTCGAAGATCTATGACCAGGCATCGTAGAGATGACTACGCTTAACGGTATACGAAATCATGCTAATTAGACAATTCTTAATGTGTTCTAGAAGTCAACATATTTATGCGGTGGGGCAGTCAGTCATAGATTTTTTTAATTTTCAAAATTTTGCTACAGAAAAAAGTGTAGTGGAGGTTCGAAGGTCTATGACAAGGCATCGTAGAGATGTCTACGCTTAACGGTATACGAAATCATGCTAATTAGACAATTCTTAATGTGTTCTAGAAGTCAACATATTTATGCGGTGGGGCAGTCAGTCATAGATTTTTTTAATTTTCAAAGTTTTGCTACAGAAAAAGGTGTAGTGGAGGTTCGAAGATCTATGACAAGGCATCGTGGAGATGTCTACGCTTAACGGTATACGAAATCATGCTAATTAGACAATTCTTAATGTGTTCTAGAAGTCAACATATTTATGCGGTGGGGCAGTCAGTCATAGATTTTTTTAATTTTCAAAGTTTTGCTACAGAAAAAAGTGTAGTTGAGGTTCGAAGATCTATGACCAGGCATCGTAGAGATGTCTACGCTTAACGGTATACGAAATCATGCTAATTAGACAATTCTTAATGTGTTCTAGAAGTCAACATATTTATGCGGTGGGGCAGTCAGTCATAGATTTTTTTAATTTTCAAAATTTTGCTACAGAAAAAAGTGTAGTGGAGGTTCGAAGGTCTATGACAAGGCATCGTAGAGATGTCTACGCTTAACGGTATACGAAATCATGCTAATTAGACAATTCTTAATGTGTTCTAGAAGTCAACATATTTATGCGGTGGGGCAGTCAGTCATAGATTTTTTAATTTTAAAAATTTTGCTACAGAAAAAAATGTAGTGGAGATTCGAAGGTCTATGACAAGGCATCGTAGAGATGTCTACGCTTAACGGTATACGAAATCATGCTAATTAGACAATTCTTAATGTGTTCTAGAAGTCAACATATTTATGCGGTGGGGCAGTCAGTCATAGATTTTTTTAATTTTCAAAATTTTGCTACAGAAAAAAGTGTAGTGGAGGTTCGAAGGTCTATGACAAGGCATCGTAGAGATGTCTACGCTTAACGGTATACGAAATCATGCTAATTAGACAATTCTTAATGTTTTCTAGAAGTCAACATATTTATGCGGTGGGGCAGTCAGTCATAGATTTTTTTAATTTTCAAAATTTTGCTACAGTAAAAAGTGTAGTGGAGATTTGTAGGTCTATGACAAGGCATCGTAGAGATGTCTACGCTTAACGGTATACGAAACCATGCTAATTAGACAATACTTAATGTTTTCTAGAAGCCAACATATTTATGCGGTTGGGCAGTCATAGATTTTTTTAATTTTAAAAATTTTGCTACAGAAAAAAGTGTAGTGGAGGTTCGAAGGTCTATGACAAGGCATCGTAGAGACGTATACGCTTAACGGTATACGAAATCATGCTAATTAGACAATTCTTAAAGTTTTCTAGAAGTCAACATATTTATGCGGTGGGGCAGTCAGTCATAGATTTTTTAATTTTCAAAATTTTGCTACAGAAAAATGTGTAGTTGAGGTTCGAAGATCTATGACAAGGCATCGTAGAGATGTCTACGCTTAACGGTATACGAAATCATGCTAATTAGACAATTCTTAATGTGTTCTAGAAGTTAACATATTTATGCGGTGGGGCAGTCAGTCATAGATTTTTTTAATTTTCAAAATTTTGCTACTGAAAAAAGTGTAGTGGACGTTCGAAGGTCTATGACAAGGCATCGTAGAGATGTCTACGCTTAACGGTATACGAAATCATGCTAATTAGACAATTCTTAATGTGTTATAGAAGTCAACATATTTATGCGGTGGGACAGTCAGTCATAGATTTTTTTAATTTTCAAAATTTTGCTACAGAAAAAAGTGTAGTGGAGATTCGAAGGTCTATGACAAGGCATCGTAGAGATGTCTACGCTTAACGGTATACGAAACCATGCTAATTAGACAATACTTAATGTTTTCTAGAAGCCAACATATTTATGCGGTGGGGAAGTCATAGATTTTTTTAATTTTTAAAATTTTGCTACGTTAAAAAGTGTAGTGGAGGTTCGAAGGTCTATGACAAGGCATCGTAGAGATATCAACGATTAACGGTATGTGGGATTATGTCAATTAGGCAATTCTTAATGTTTTCTGGAAGCCAACATATTTATGCGATGGGGTTGGTCATAGATTTTTTTCAATTTTAAAATTAGAATTAAGAATTATTTGAATTCAATTTATTTTTTAACAAATCTAGTTTTGGTAAAAGAACAGCAATTCAGCAAATTTACCATCGGTCTCGCTCTATTTTTATGTTAGCAAATTAGTAAAACCGTCAACATTTTCAAAACAATCCCTTGATTTTTACTACCCTTACGGCCTAGATTACTTAAAAAGTTGATTATTTATTAACTATCAATGCAGACCCACCTAATACAAGCATCCTTGATCAGGAATTTTTACTCGTTATATACCTTTAAGCGTAGACATCTTTACGATGCCTTGTCATTATCTATTGATCCTTACTACACATGAATAGTGTAGGTAAAATTTAATCAGAATATTTGTGTATATACACTTTTAAGCTTTTGTAAGGTTTTCTGCCAATTTGTCGGAAATTTCACTCTACCTGGTGTAATAAACTATTAAAGATGGTTAAATCGACCTTTAATAACTTATTCGAAGCCTCTACCGTTAGGAGTCAAGTCCGCGCATCCTGACACAGAAATAATTTATTACACACCTGGATAAGGTTGACTTGGCCACTGCAATGTCCAAGGAGTAACATTTGACTCAATATCTGGTGGTGGTCTGGTGTAATAAATTATTAAATTTTGTAAAATCAACCTGTAAATTAAAAGCTTCAAACCTTTACGGTTCGGAGCAAATCCCGTGTAACTTGGCTCAAAAATAATTTATTACACAACGGAATAAAGTTGACCTGCCCTTCACAACACCGGTGTGAAGTTTTCAACATTTATCAAAAGTGTAGCTACACAAATTAACAAAAAACAAAAATGTAGATACACAATTTAACAAAAAGTGCAAACTACATAAAAAAAATTGTGGCAGGGTTGAAATTGTTATAATTTTCACTAAATATAATCTAATCTAATCCGCGGTATATCTCTGCGACCTTCGGGGAATTTTTTTTGTTTAGTGTAAATGAAAATAATAAGATAATAAGTTTAAACCGGGTCTTGTGGGTGTTTAAAGGCCATCAACACTAAATTCTAGAGTTGACACACTCTACTTAACTTCTCCTTACAACCTCTACAGCTTTAGGGACACCCTGTAGCTGTGCGTTGAGTAACTTATGCTACCAGAAAGAAATGTGTACTTGTTGGTCCGCGGGAGTTATTTTACTTTACTCCTGCCCCTCGGTTCTAGCCGATGAGCTTTCTTCTATCCGCCACCTGGGGACGCGCCCTATGGGGGTAACAAGTTCCCCTCACGGATTAATAATTAATAATTATTAATTAGTTAGTAACGCCCACCGTTCCAACTCACCTTCACATCACTAGCATAATTATCCCACAACACGCGTCTTTCAAATGGAGAGCCCGTTTCAAACGGGGTCCATTTCACTGAACAGAGAGCTCGTTTATAGAGATCCAATTCACACTGGAGAGCCCGTTCATAGGGATCCTCGATCATTCCGAAGTGACGTGAAGAGTACATAGGTGGCGTTGTACTCGGTGTGGTAATTAGTAATTAATAATTAGCAGTTAGTAATTAGTGACTAGTGACCAGTAATTAGTAATTAATAATCAGTAATTAGGAATTAGCAATTAGTAACCAGCAATTAGTAATTGGTAATTAATAACCAGTAATTAGGAATTAGCAATTAGTAATAAGTAATTAATAATTAGTAAGTAATAACTAATAATTAGTAATTAGTAATTATTAATTGTAATTAGCAATTACTATTTAATATCTAGTAATAAATGATTAATAATTTGTAATTAGCAATTAATAGTTAATAATTATTAATTAGTAATTAATAATTACCAATTAGTAATTAGTAATTAGTGACTAGTGATCAGTAATTAGTAATTAGTAGTTAGAGACTAGTAATTAATAATTAGTAATTAGTAATTAATAGTTAGTAATTAATAATTAATAATTAGTAACTAGTAATTATTATTTAGTAACTAGTTTTTAATAATTACCAATTAGTATTTAGTAATCCCTAATTAGCGATTAGTAATTAGTAAATAGCAATTTGTAATTAGTAATTAATACTAATAAGTAATAAGTAATTAATTACTTATTACTTGTTACTTTGATGGAAACAAAAAAAAATCCCGGAAGGTAGCAGAGATATGCCGCGGATTAGATTAGATTATATTTAGTGAAAATTATAACAATTTCAACCCTGCCACAATTTTTTTATGTACTCGTAGTTATACACTTATTGTTAAATTGTGTATCTACATTTTTGTTTTTTGTTAATTTGTATAGCTACACTTTTGATAAATGTTGAAAACTTCACACCGGATTTCACAACGACCACGGAGTAACATTTGAGTCAATATCTGGTGGCGGTCTGATGTAAAAAATTATTAAAGATGGTAAAATCGACCTTTAAATGAAAAAATTGAAGCCTTCACCGCTCGGAGCCAATTCGATCTAACCTAACACAAAAATAATTTATTACACACCTGGGTAAAGTTGACTTGGCCACTGCAATGTCCAAGGAGTAACATTGGACTCAATACCTGGTGGCGTTCTAGTGTAATAAATTATTAAAGGTGGTAAAATCGACCCTCAAATTATCTATTTGAAACCTTTACCATTTGGAGTAAATTCCGCGCATCCTGACACAAAAATAATTTATTACACACCTGGACAAGGCTGACCTACTCTCGACAAGACTTCTTGCAATATTTTTCCCAAAATCTGGTGGCAGTCTGGTGTAAAAAAAATTTATTAAAGTTGGTTAAATTGATGGTTTTGAAATATATAATCGTTTTGGGATGAAATTTACCCTTAGGCAAGTTATAGAGGTGGTCTGAAGTAACTTATTCAATGTAATTAATTTGTAATATATTCTGGTCCAAGAGTCATCCCGATATCATAGCTACATCAAAAGTTACAATTTTGGCGGTGCAGGTTTAATTGTAAGCGAAATCGACCACACTCGTTCCTCGAAATCGGTAACTGTAACAAATTATAGTACAGGTTACATTGAGGCGGGCTAATTTGGTCGGTACAAGTTTAGATCACTGAAAATTTGGTAAAATTAACAAGTCATTAGTAAAATAATTTTTCCCATGGTTAATTTGACAAAATAGCTGGACACTGTTACCAATTTTTTCCACTTCCATAGTAACTAAGTTAAAAATTAAATAACCACGATTTGGTTATTTAACATTAAAATTTTATTCAACCAAGATCTTGTTTGTTTTTTTAACTAAGAGATTTGGTTGATCGAAAAACACCAAGATATTGGCAAAATAGACTAAGATTTTTGTTTTTTTTGACCCAAGTTTTTCTCTGAGTGTACAAAAGAAGTATGTACGTTACTTAATTTGGAAGGAAGACTGGAAATATGGCAAAGAGTTGCCATATCACGTTAACCTGCCAGAGGTACCGCCATACCTGATTGAATGTGAAACCTATGATTTGACAACTCTAGGAAATATACGGGGCCTTTTAAATAAAACTATTGGAATAAAAACGGTTACGACGAACCGGTGAATATGCAGCGAATTTAAACCAAATTGACCATCTCTTGGACTTTTGTCTACGAACAGAAAGTTTTAAAAGCAAATTATTTAATATTTTGTACTTTCAAGTGTCCAGTGAAATTTATAGACTTCTCTAATAAATAAAAAGAATATTGGTTAATTGTTTGCTGGGTTAAATATTTTCTTAACATTAGTTATCTGGTTGCTTTGTTCCAAAGGGTTTGTTGAACTATGCCATAAAATAAACAGAAAATTCATAAATAGGCATCTGACATAATTTCATCGTTTTTTACGGGAGTGCGATACCTACTTTGCATTTGATTGAAAATGATCCATCAACAATTTTCTACACAGGATCTGCGTACATAAATATGCTTTTAATATGTTCTTAGATCATAAAATAATAATATATCGCTTGATATGATTATGATGTGATTGTATTTTGAATAACAATAATGATGATGATGATGATTCCAATATTTTCTTCAGTGATACCATAAGGTATTTTGTTCATATAAGATGATAGATATAACAAATTTTCTTCGAGATAAATGAATATTGATGATGTACTAAATTGTGAATATTTTGTAAGGGGTATTGAACCCAAAAATATGAGACGCAAAAGTTACATTGACCTAAATTTGGTGCACACGAAAACTATTCCGGATTGATACAATTTCCACCTCAATATATCAATGGTTCGATCGATAAATTATATAAAAAATATATTTTGATTTAATTTGTGTGGGGAGTTGTGCGCAAAATCTTATGGAGGTTTTTGCCCTAAACCAAATATTGCCCTTTAATTATCCCAATAAAATTTGAAGTAAATCACCCACACATATACCTTTATATCTCAACACAAAAAAAAATCATTAAAAATTAAGGAGGACCTACCAGGAAATTGGGGATTGTGTATGGTAGGAGGAGAGCACAAATAAAAAATACATTCGAAAGGAAATTAATTTTAATTGATTTTTAAATATTTGAATGAATAAATAAGACGATGATTAGAAAACTTGACTTCGCCAATCGGTAGAGAGGAAGCACAACAGGCGAGAACGCCAAATAAAATTAAATATTTAATTTATAATTTAGAAATATTTTTTTTAAAGAGTTTTAACTTTTATAAAGGTATAAGCATACTCGTCCTCATAAATCCTGATTACATTGTTGTGCGTTTACGCGTATTTCGGAATTGTCTACATGATGATGTCGAGCGTAGAAAATAGATTGTAACGTATAAAATGTCGACAATTAGTAGGATATGTAGGCAATTCGTAAATAATGTAGAATAATGCTTTTTTGAGTTATTTTGAACAAATTTTAAAATTTTAAAAATTTAAATTCTTTTGACGACTAGAGCCGTGATTTTAGACAATTTTTCTGTAGAAACAGAACTTTTAAAATAAATAAGTCACTAACGATTTTTAGGTGTTTCGTGCGCGCTGGTAGTGTTTTCTCTACAATACCAATCGATAATTGACATCTAACCAAAATTGATTAAAACTTAATTTAAAAAAATCAATTAAATATTCATAAAATTCCAAATAAGATTGTAGCAGGCCTTTGATTATACTGGGTGACCAAGAAACAAAACAGCCTTTGCTTTCTCCACTTTCTCCTTAAAAATTAATTTTTTATGTAGATTTTTAGTTATCGATAAATTCTGTGCTTGGTTCTTATCCTGTGGCCGTATTCTGGTAAGTCTCCGGAAATAGGGAACTGGAGAACGATTTACATATAATTTCTGTTTAAATTATTTTTTTCGGCATACTATGGTAAAAAGTTAGTAGTAATTTTTTTGAAATCAAAATAAAATTG
Source organism: Nephrotoma guestfalica (assembly GCA_963691935.1). Classification (NCBI taxonomy): domain Eukaryota; kingdom Metazoa; phylum Arthropoda; class Insecta; order Diptera; family Tipulidae; genus Nephrotoma; species Nephrotoma guestfalica. Next base: position 31,410,857 of record OY829914.1, on the reverse strand, counting down.
GGAATAATTTTCCCTGCCAGTTTCGCTATGGAAATATTATTCCCAATTTATAAAAATTTACATCAAACTTTTTTCCTCAGTAAGCCAGAAAATACAGATTTATACATAAAAGCTATGTAAATTCTTTCCCCAATTTCCTATTCCCAGGGAATTACCAGAATAGGGCCACTGGGTGGGAAATTAGGAACCAAGCACACAATATATCGATAAAAAAATATCAACGGAAAAAAATTATTTTTTAGGGGAAACAGGAGAAACCAAAGGCTGCTAGACTTATTTTGGTTTAAAAGTGAACCATATCCATCGAGAAAAATTAGTTTTATAGTCTTGTTTTATGATCACCAGGTAAAATCACTCAGTAAAAAGGGCCTGCTACAATTTTATTTGAAATTTTACGCATATTTTAATGATTTTTTAATCGATAAAATTTGTGCTTGGTTTCTATCCTGGGTTATCAAAATTTGGTCAAGTTCTCTAAGAAATAAAATTCCATTCAGAAATTTACTTGCACATTTCAACCTTTCCTTCGAGTACATGATTGAATTTTGCTGAACTAGTTTAACTAGTCCGTAGTCTGTCCTGCGGCTATAAGCTGCCTTACAAACTCTATTTAGAATAATTATTTATACGGCATTTCAAATAATTGAAGGGTCGACACTCGAAGGGTTACCAATTAATTCAAAATGTTGTAAATTTGTCAATTTGTAGAAACATTTCTAATTTAACAAAAAATATGTTATTTTCGATGTAGACACTGGCGCGGACACAGGTGTAGACTCACACACTGCACGAATGTAGTATAATGGTAGTTTGCCCCATTCTCGGCGAAGAGCAATCTTTAAGGCGTAGGACCGTCCCATATTTTTTAGTTAATACTTTGCCATCCAGAATGGAACAAATGGAATTAAACCCAATATATTTGGTTTAATTTCGGGGCTATTATTATGAAGAAATGAAGCTGGGAACCTTTTCTTGTAAAATACGTTGGGTTTCACGGCTTTATGGGATAGTACCGAGTCGCGTTGTACCATCCAATGGTTTCTACCGAATTGTTTTCACGGTAGTTTTGTTGATTTACCTTTACGCCCTGTTCAATGATAACAAATGGTGATGCAGGCGCTTTTTTCGTAGCGCAATTCACTTGTTTACATATTGCTGAACCGTAAAAATGTAGTCATCAGAAAGGTCCAAATGACTTTGTGCAGATGTTAAATCTTGCACTTTTTGTATTTTGTCGGGCTTAAATCGTAGTTCATTTTTGAATATGCACCCCATCTCGGTTTGTCCCATACACAAACATTTTGTTCACGCGTAAATGTCGTAGCTCATTAACAATGGCTGGTTGCAATTTTATAGCCAAATACAAAGCAATAACACTATTGAATTTTTATTCTATTTCGACAATCTTTTTTTAACTGCGACGTAAAACTATATGCTTCGTTTGGTTACTACAGCAGCGTGAATTTGGTAACACTTCGAGTGCCGACCCTTGTAAACAATTATCTACATTTGGAATCTTAAACTATTAATTTATTTGATAATTGTATATGCACTAAATGGTAGATGGCAATATTTAATGTATAACCATAGAAATTTAAATTGGGAAACATTTTCAAGTTGTTGGCACAATTGGGGATGATAACACCGAATAGGCCCTCAATGCAACATTCGTGCGAGAACTGCTCAGAGATTGCTCAGCAATCATACAAAAGAATTGACTTACAGCTGTTTATCCAAGAAAATACGCCGAAACTCCTTCAAGAACAAAGGATAGCATTTGAGACCAACATACAAGCTGTGGCCAACCAATCCGGTGGATATTACTTTTGGACGCTCTGGGTGAAACTGGGAAAACATTCTTAATTTCCTTTATCCTGGCTAAAATCCGTTGAAACGGTCATATTGAGTTAGCACTCGCTTCTTGCTTCTTCAGATATTACTGCTACGTTGATGGAAGCAAGTGGAACGCAATCAGTACTTTAACTTTGACTAAACATGCAATTTAAAACATCAGGATTTTTTTTTAAATATTTATTTATTACAACTGATTTACAAATCATCTAGTAATTTATCTTTCATAATTTATAATCTTGTTTGGAGGGTTGTAGCCCTTTAGCTAGTCCCCTTTACAATTTTATTATATTTTTAGTCGATCCTGATTGGATCTTGTAGATCATGCGGTTTCTTCCTTCGCAGCCATCTTACTGGGTTTGAATCATCCAACATACGACGCATCTCAGCATTTTGGTGTAGACTAATACGTTGCATGTGTTTTCTCGCGTGTTTGTTTATTTCTTCACTAGCGAAATCCATCTTCAGATCTCTATGGAGGTTGTCATTTTTTATGTACCACGGTGCACTAACTATTCCACGAAGGATGTTGCTTTGGAATGACTGGATGATATTGACATTGGTTTTCTTTGTACAGCCCCAGAGCTGAATACCGTAAGTCCACACAGATTTTTGGATTTGCCGGTATAGTAGCAATTTATTATGTAGAGTTCGCTCAGAATTTCTTCCTAAGAGCCAATCCATCTTTCTGTAGTTGATGTTTAACTCTTCTTTTATTGAGGTATCAACAAATTGACTATCCTGTTGGTAAAAAACTAAACAACACAAGGCTTTTTGGAAAATTTTAAAAGTGGCGGCTTTGATATCAAAAATGACATGTTTCCAGTAAATGAGTAGATTATGAGGTTGGCTTTTCAATTTATAAGATACGACATTTTTTTAAATTTTCAATTACATTAAAGTCGCTTAATATTAAAATATTAAAATCAAACTCCAGATGCTGCTATCTTATATAACAATTTTCTAACAACAACAAATTTTTGTTCTAGGTTGTTTCAGTAGTAGGTAGAACAAGAAAGATAGAAAGTAGGTTCTTGGATTTTTCTTAACGGTTATTGTATTATGTGAAACAAAGTTTTAAGTATTTAAGAATAATCTCAAATTATCCAAACAAGCATGCAGAAAATTCGGATTCATATAGAACTATATCATAAATTAATCTCCTAATGATGATGATGCTAAACTACATAGATAAAAGGCGATAAATTACTGTGTATAACTTTGGTTATAAGCTTTGAACATATCTAAATAAATGGGTCAACTAGCTTTTTGACACCGAATTTATTATATTGCCCAAACAATAACCATAAATTAAAATCTTTATTACAAATAGAAAAAAAATAGGTGGGCTTTCCTGCGCTTAATGTATCTTCTTATTACATCAGCAATTTTCAATTGTCACGGGTGAAATATTTTTGACCAACCAAAATTTTGTTCGGACTGTGGTAATGTATAATGATTTAGATAAAGTGCATACTGCAAATTAAATTACAAAAAATATTTTTATTTTCTAGAGCGAAACAACTAAACCACAGCAAATTGGATATGCGGTAATAATGGGTGATTTTTTAAGAGCTTGAGAACTTTTTTTTAAAAAAAAACGCATAAAATTTGCAAAATCTCATCGGTTCTTTATTTGAAACGTTAGATTGGTCCATGACATTTACTTTTTGAAGATAATTTCATTTAAATGTTGACCGCGGCTGCGTCTTAGGTGGTCCATTCGGAAAGTCCAATTTTGGGCAACTTTTTCGAGCATTTCGGCCGGAATAGCCCGAATTTCTTCGGAAATGTTGTCTTCCAAAACTGGAATAGTTGCTGGCTTATTTCTGTGGACTTTAGACTTGACGTAGCCCCACAAAAAATAGTCTAAAGGCGTCAAATCGCATGATCTTGGTGCCCAACTTACCGGGCCATTTCTTGAGATGAATTGTTCTCCGAAGTTTTCCCTCAAAATGGCCATAGAATCGCGAGCTGTGTGGCATGTAGCGCCATCTTGTTGAAACCACATGTCAACTAAGTTCAGTTCTTCCATTTTTGGCAACAAAAAGTTTGTTAGCATCGAACGATAGCGATCGCCATTCACCGTAACGTTGCGTCCAACAGCATCTTTGAAAAAATACGGTCCAATGATTCCACCAGCGTACAAACCACACCAAACAGTGCATTTTTCGGGATGCATGGGCAGTTCTTGAACGGCTTCTGGTTGCTCTTCACTCCAAATGCGGCAATTTTGCTTATTTACGTAGCCATTCAACCAGAAATGAGCCTCATCGCCGAACAAAATTTGTCGATAAAAAAGCGGATTTTCTGCCAACTTTTCTAGGGCCCATTCACTGAAAATTCGACGTTGTGGCAGATCGTTCGGCTTCAGTTCTTGCAGGAGCTGTATTTTATACGGTTTTACACCAAGATCTTTGCGTAAAATCTTCCATGTCGTCGAATAACACAAACCCAATTGCTGCGAACGGCGACGAATCGACATTTCACGGTCTTCAGCAACACTCTCAGAAACAGACGCAATATTCTCTTCTGTACGCACTGTACGCATTCGTGTGGTTGGTTTAATGTCCAATAAAGTAAACTGAGTGCGAAACTTGGTCACAATCGCATTAATTGTTTGCTCACTTGGTCGATTATGTAGACCATAAATCGGACGTAAATCGCGAAACACTTTTCGAACCGAACACTGATTTTTGTAATATAATTCAATTATTTGCAAGCGTTGCTCGTTAGTAAGTCTATTCATTATGAAATGTCAAAGCATACTGAGCATCTTTCTCTTTGACACCTTGTCTGAAATCCAGCGTGATCTGTCAAATACTAATGCATGAAAATCCTAACCACAAAAAAATCACCCTTTAGAACACAAAGTCGTAAGTACGTAAATTTATTAGAATGCATTTTCCTACAAAAACGCTCAACGATTAGGTGAAAGGTTATCTTATTTCAATAACAAAAGTTTTATTACAATTTAACTTAAAACTATAGGTTTGGTATTTCCAAATGTTCAAACTCTAAATGAATAATCAATTTTGTTTAAAATGTATTAAAATTACATAAATACGAACTAAAAATAAATTGAATACAAATTAAATATGAATTGAATATGAATTGAATTGAAGCTGAATATGAGCTGAATATGAATTGAATATGAATTGAATATGAATTGAATATGAATTGAATATGAATTGAATATGAATTGAATATGAATTGAATATGAATTGAATATGAATTGAATATGAATTGAATATGAATTGAATATGAATTGAATATGAATTGAATATGAATTGAATATGAATTGAATATGAGCTGAATATGAATGTGAATTAAATGTGAATTGAATCTGAATTGAATATGAATTGAATATAAATTGAATATGAATTGAATATGAATTGAATATGAATTGAATATGAATTGAATATGAATTGAATATGAATTGAATATGAATTGAATATGAATTGAATATGAATGGAATATCAATGGAATATGAATTGAATATGAATTGAATATGAATTGAATATGAATTGAATATGAATTGATTATGAATTTAATATAAATTGAATGTGAATAGAATATGAATTGAATATGCATTGTTTGTGAATTGAAAGGATTCATATTCAAACCAATTCATATTCAATTCATATTCAACTGTTTTCAACTCATATTCAATTCATATTCAATTCATATTCAATTCATATTCAATTCATATTCAATTCATATTCAATTCATATTCAATTCATATTCAATTCGTATTCAATTCATATTCAATTCATATTCAATTCACATTCAATTTATATGCAATTCATACTCAATTCATGTTCAATTCATATTCAATTCATATTAAATGCATATTCAATTCACATTCAATTCATATCCAATTCATATGCAATTCATATTCAATTCATATTCAATTCATATTTAATTCATATCCAATTCATATTCAATTCATATTCAATTCATATTCAATTCATATTCAATTCATATTCAATTCATATTCAATTCATATTCAATTCATATTCAATTCATATTCAATTCATATTCAATTCATATTCAATTCATATTCAATTCATATTCAATTCACATTCAATTCATATTCAATTCATATTCAATTTATATTCAAGTCATATTCAATTCATATTCAATTCATATTCAATTTATATTCAAGTCATATTCAATTCATATTCAATTCATATTCAATTCATATTCAATTCACATTCAATTCATATTCAATTCATATTCAATTTATATTCAAGTCATATTCAATTCATATTCAATTCATATTCAATTCATATTCAATTCATATTCAATTCATATTCAATTCATAATCAATTCATATTTAATTTATTATTTTCATTTGCCATCCCGATAAATTTGTTCTACTAATCTTGAATTTATCTCCAAATTCTTGGAATCCACTATAAATAAATTAAACAACTAAGAGTTAAATATTTTTAAATATGTTTATATTCTGAGGTGTTAATTACTTTTCAGATTCGCATTTAAGCTATTTAAGAAGTTTATTCAGTAAATTGTATGCAAATACAAAGGAATGATTTTGTGTTGTAATTACACCATAACATCATCAACATTATCACATACATCCGTTTTTGAACGCGACTGTGATTTAACATTTTACATGCAGCGTTCATCATTTCTTCTAGATGGGATTCCATTGTAAGCATATACAAACAAAATGTAATTATGCATTTCGTCTACGTACGTACTCTTCATAATCTTTTATGATGTTACAAGCAGGATTTGTAATCTTTTTATTCAACAAATGAAAACATAAAGAAAATCTGTAAAGAAGACGAAAACAAGAAAATTTCATTTACGAGTAGATATATTTCAAAAGCACTGTGTGTGGAGAGTAAATCTGCATATTTCTTGCATACAAAAATATACAGGGGTGGAACCTTTCTCAAAATTGTACGTACTTAGGTGTTTTGCATAAAAATTTAAACGTTTGTATAAAAATTTGTATCCGCCTATGGCTTCATAAATTGTACGTACTGTTTGTTGCTTTTATGAATTTAATTTTTTTAGCATAATTGTAATGTTCTAATGTCAAAAACATTGTAAATGTACTTGACGATTTTTTATTTATAAAGTACGTTGTAATTTGTCACTGTTTTATGGAAATGTAAACAATTTATTGTTAAACTGTGCAAGTTCTCGGCTGAGAGCGCAATGCTCCTGCCTAGTATATGCAATTGATCCCATGATACATGTTATGTATGTAAATTGTACATTATTGGATTTTAATCATACAAAACAAATCAAATTTGTTTATGGGTTTTAAGTATTAAGTATTAACAGAATATATTTTCATTTTGATTTTCCATGTATACATTATGTATATTATGCTGTACGACACAAAAGGCAATATAATGCTCATAATTCTATGAACATAAAAATTCAAAAATTTTAAATTTTAATTTTTAATTCCATTACTAAATCGTATTGCTATACAAACCATAAATATTTCTACTCTGCTGGCTGGACGAAACAAAAAATTCGTTTTAATGTTAATGTTTGCTTTTTTTTGGCGATGTACTAAACTTTATGCAAAATAGATGCAACATAATAACATTTTATACAACATAAATTACATTATATGAATATTATGCTATTTTTATGGAGGGTAATTTTTAAATCAATTAATTGAATTAATTGTTAAATACAGGTATATCTATAAATCATTTTGTGGTAAGACCGAATATAATTCGATACAGTCACAGGTCGTTTATGTTTAACATTTCGGTTAAAATCTGCGGTACTGTTTTTCGATTATCTAAATATTGGCTGGAAACATTTTTCAGTAACGAACGATGAATCATTATACCGTTGTACAACAATTTGAGCAGTCGGCAGAACCACATTTCAGCCCATTGAATTAACAAGACCACTGGTCGTGTTTTAGGAGAACTTGTGGAGGATCCTACATTCAGGATCCGTGATATCGAGATAGTTTATAACAAAATGCGACGAAACACCGATAACATTATTTAAATGCAACCAATTTGGTTGTTCAGGAATTTGCTATGAAAAATCTAGCTTATTATCGCTCTTCTGATATTAATCTTAATTAAAGCTATTGAGTTTTACATTTACTGGGTCTGTTTGATCTTCCTATCAAGGATTCTTATATCCATATCGCATTTTGCTATATTTGGATATCACGGAACCTCTAGAAGAATGAAACTGGCCTAAGTAAATATAAAACTCGAAAGCTAAAAATAAAATCTATTTAAGAAGAGGGATCACGGGCTAATGTTTGATTCATAAATACTTCGACTTTCACTGAATCTCTTTTCACATTTTAATCATTTTGTGTATTTATCTTACCGGCAGTATGCATTTTCACCTCTATTTAGGTTAATTCAAAAATTTAAGCTTGATGTTAATAACAAAATTTCATTATCTACATAATACATAATTTCGCAAAAATGTATACTTAATCACGATAGTATGATTGCCGAAATGATTGGACCAATTCACTGCCACGTGGCCGCTCTACTAACCAAAAACTCCCAAGAACAATTCATATTCAATATGAATGACCGACAACGCATTCACGAAACTTAAAAATGAATTAGCTAGCTAATCCGCTGAACGACGCTAAATTTATACAGCCGACTGATGTACATCGAACACTGTCGTTTGTGCTGTTGGATTGGGTTTTTTTGCTGAAGAAGTTACCAAATGCCAGGGAAACACAATCTACATTTGATCGAGATTTAGTCGCAATTTATTTAGCGATTAAACCTTTTCACCATTTACACCGATCATAAGCCACAGACTAAAGCCGTTCAGTCTAAAATTGAACGTAATCCTAGGCAAGCGCGCATTAGATTATATTAGTCAATTTACCACCGATATCCAGCATGTGAACGGTAAAGATGACGTGGTCGTGGTTGCATTTTCTCGGACGACCGTTATCGATACAACAACAATCAAGACACGCAACAGTAGTCAAGACATGCTTTAAAGGCACCAAAATACCTTTCATTGGAGCTCCGAAGTTCGAAATGCTCTACAGAAGAAAAGGTTTATGAACAAACCATCTAGCTACCCGGTGAATTCTTTATCAAAAACCCACTTTTACCTCAACTTGACGTGATTACGTTCAAATGATCAATTATTCACTCGAATGATTTACGGCACTCACCTAACGGCTCATATCGTGAACTCCAACTTCGTGAATATCAGTCAGAATGTACTGTCTTATACTATCACTGCACAATGTGTTATCTTTTCACTAATTAAGGTTTTTTAAGTGATTGAAACATGTTTGATTAAAATAACAAGCTCAGAAAACCACCACTAGCGATAATTGTATTTAAATATTCGTATAGTTAAAATTGCAGATGGTAAATGATGTACCAAAATATTTTTGTGAATAAATTATATTAAATTTTTGTAGTCACATGTGAATGATATGCCTTGTTAAGAATATTAAAAATACAAAACTAAATAGAACTATGAGTGTGATAAGAAGATAATTTCATTACAAACTTATTTAACCCTATATGTAGCTAGTTATGCTAGTCTGATACTATTTAATTACCTATATAGGAACCCCTTCATGTTTCAATTTCCAAAAGGCGTTCGAGAAATAGTGTTACACCAACATTAGCGATGTATAGTAAAACCATAAATTTATCAAAAATTTGTTTTGGAAAATCCCATTTTCCAAGACACCATACCACATAAATAATAATATTTTAAATACGTCTACTCGTACACTCGTATACAAAAGAGCTGTTAAAATTCTAATATTTTTCTAAGAAAATTTCTTTTGTGTAATTGAGTTCATTTTGGTAAGAATAGAATTAAAAACTACATGTTTGTATCCGAAGAACGAGACGTGGGGAACGAGCAAGACAAAACATAAAAATTTAAATAAATAATCCGCTTTTTATATCTCAAATATACACAGTAAATTTTCCATCTAACTAAATTTTTCAATTTTCCATTAAATAAATCCTACTCAGATTATTTTATTTATTATATGTGTGTGTGTATAAGTATGTGTGTGTGCGCTTTCTTCCATCTAAAATCCCGTCCTCAACCAGATTTGTATGCCATAGTTTTCAAAACAAAAAATTTCATTAGGCTTACACATCGTCCCAGACAAAAGGAAAAGAAAATGTGGAAAAATTAAATTTTTCTACTTGTATTTATTAATTAATCATGACTATACATTATAACCCGGTTCAGAGGTTAATTTTGGTTGAATATTAGAAAAGTTAAACAAAAACGAAAATTTATGACCTTACAAATTTTTTATAAACCGGGTCCATTTCGTTGGAACTCGGCAATGTTACTTGAACATATCTGGTTTTCACTCAACTTAATTGAAAGAATAGAAAAAACTGTACTATTGGAGAAACCATAATAAACACCTTTAAAATATTGATCAATTCTTATGAGAAAACGATCCAATTGTTGAGACAAGTATTTTAAAGGTGTTTTAGATCAATGAATCGGTACTTAAGAAACTAAAATATGAATTGCAGAATTGAATATGAATTGAATATGAGTTGAATATGAATTGAATTAGAATTTAATATGAATTGAATATGAATTGAATATGAATTGAATACGAATTGAATATGAATTGAATATGAATTGAATATGAATTGAATATGAATTGAATATGAATTGAATATGAATTGAATATGAATTGAATACGAATTGGATATGAATTGAATATGAATATTGAATATGCATTGAATATGAATTAAATATGAATTGAATATGAATTGAATATGAATTGAATGTGGATTGAATATGAATTGAATATGAATTGAATATGAATTGAATATGAATTGAATATGAATTGAATATGAATTGAATATGAATTGAATATGAATTGAATATGAATTGAATATGAATTGAATATGAATTGAATATGAATTGAACATGAATTGAATATGAATTGAATATGAATTGAATATCAATTGAATATGAATTGAATATGAATTGAATATGAATTGAATATGAATTGAATATGAATTGAATATGAATTGAATATGAATTGAATATGAATTGAATATGAATTAAATATGAATTGAATCTGAATTAAATATGAATTGAATATGAATTGAATATGAATTGAAAATGAATTGAATATGAATTGAATATGAATTGAATATGCATTGAGTATGAATTGCATATAAATTTTATATTTTAATTGAATATAAATTGAATATGAATTGAATATGAATTAAAAATGAACTGAATATGAATTGAATATGAATTGAATATGAATTGTATATGAATTGAATATGAATTGAATATGAATTGAAATCGAATTGAATATGAATTGAATATGAATTGGATATGAATTGAATATGAATTGAATATTGTTACGTTCTCTGCCCTGTTCACATTACATGTCATTCCGTAAATCTACCAAATGCATGCCGCCGCATCAGTGCGTTTAACGCTACAGCCGAAATTGTGTATTCGGCAACACTTTTATGTTGCGGGTAACGAAAAATCAAGGTTTGATTTCGTTAGATCGGGTGGGGTTTATAGATATAAAAACGAAACATTTTTAGCTGCACGGGGAGTTCGTTGATAGCGAGTACCAGGAATACCGGGAGGGGGGAACTAAATAACAATAAGAATATATAATTCATCTTCGATAGAATGTTGTTAAATAATTCGTTTGTTAATAAATATAAACTATAACTAATTATAAGTGTACCGTATATGCACTAAAAAAGCAGCCTTCAAATGACGTATATCCGAGAATGATGTTGTGGTACCATAGTGTCTTCATAAATCAAAATTAAATAAATTCAAATGTTAGGCATTCACCGTATACCACAAATTATGCTAGCTGTTAGTGCATGCCACGACTCGAAATTCAGGGTGCTTGATATTATACTCGATGATATACGAGAGTTTTTTTGATTAATCGTCCAACACTTCAACATATCAGCTTTAGTTCTACAAACATCAACTCAGCAAGCAACATAAAATGGCTAATGACAAGTAATTTTTTTTCTTTATTTAAATTTTTTTATGCACTAAATATTTTATAACTCTTAACTTCTTAATATTCGATATTTTTTTTATTATTAAAAGGATGATGATCTTTATTTGTTATTATCATTATATATTATTATATTAGAGGTTTAGCTAGGTTGTAGTAGGTCAAGTAAGTTCAACATTATCATATGATGCTTTGTACTTTTTTTTCTCAGATGTGTTTGAAATAAAACTTTGCGACTATTTTGTAAAATTCGACTATTATGAGAATGATGGAGTAAATTCGTGAATTGTGTCGTGGGTGGTTAGGTTAGGGTGGTTGTTTTAGGTGAGTATGCATATTGTCTGCTTTTTTTTTTCTAGATCTTGATTTTTTTGCTTCCCTTTCAATCCTGTTTAGTTTACAAATAATCCTTCCATATCCTATGCGGTCTTTCAAGATTATATCATCCTCCAAGAAACCCCACCCCATAGCTCTTGAGCCTTAGTCGGACTCAAATGATCGCCTTGGAGGCTCCGATGTAATATTAACACAAATATCGGTTACAGCAGATATTTTCGGAACGATAATTGCTCATCGTCATCCTCTGTCAATCTGGCAAACCGTAACAATATAAATTGAAAATAAATTGAATATGAATTGAATATGAATTGAATATGAATTGAATATGAATTGAATATGAATTGAATATGAATTGAATATGAATTGAATATGAATTGAATATGAATTGAATATGAATTGAATATGAATTGAATATGAATTGAATATGAATTGAATATGAATTGAATATGAATTGAATATGAATTGAATATGAATTGAATATGAATTGAATATGAATTGAATATGAATTGAATATGAATTGAACATGAATTGAATATGAATTGAATATGAATTGAATATGAATTGAATATGAATTGAATATAAATTGAATATGAATTGAATATGAATTGAATATGAATTGAATATGAATTGAATATGAATTGAATATGAATTGAATATGAATTGAATATGAAATAAATATGAATTGAATATGAATTGAATATGAATTGAATATGAATTGAATATGAATTGAATATGAATTGAATATGAATTGAATATGAATTGAATATGAATTGAATATGAATTGAATATGAATTGAATATGAATTGAATATGAATTGAATATAAATTGAATATGAATTGAATATGAATTGAATATGAATTGAATATGAATTGAATATGAACTGAATATGAATTGAATATGAATTAAATGTGAATTGAATATGAATTGAATATGAATTGAATATGAATTGAATATGAATTGAATATGAATTGAATATGAATTGAATATGAATTAAATATGAATTGAATATGAATTAAATATGCATTGAATATGAATTGAATATGAATTGAATATGAATTGAATATGAATTGAATATGAATTGAATATGAATTGAATATGAATTGAATATGAATTGAATATGAATTGAATATGAATTGAATATGAATTGAATATGAATTGAATATGAATTGAATATGAATTGAATATGAATTGAATATGAATTGAATATGAATTGAATATGAATTGAATATGAATTGAATATGAATTGAATATGAATTGAATATGAATTGAATATGAATTGAATATGAATTGAATATGAATTGAATATGAATTGAATATGAATTGAATATGAATTGAATATGAATTGAATATGAATTGAATATGAATTGAATATGAATTGAATATGAATTGAATATGAATTGAATATGAATTGAATATGAATTGGAAATAAATTGAATATGAATTAAATATGACATATGACTTCAAAATGGATTGAATATGAATTGACTATGAATTGAATTTGAATAAAGATAATTATGAGAATCTTAAGTATAAGGATCTTTTTACTTATGCTTTTTTCATCAAATGGGAGATTCGCTTGAATTTTGGCGGACAACGATCCTCTAGAAGTGTCAGCTTCCAATTGATTTTTTTCGTTTTTGGCTAACATTTTGTAAAGCATGTAACACTAATGAAAAAAAAATAAATGCAAATTAAATTTCAAACAAAATTAGTTAAGATCATGTTTTAAATGTTACCAGAAATGACGATTTGTGATGAAAGTTTTTTATTTCGGCAAAATTCATCATGTATCGTCCAGACGAATTATCTATTCGGAATAAAATTTCATATTTGAACTTTTTCGACTGGAACGACTTTACGGACAGAGATTATGCATAAAGTCACCTAAATTTAATCTAAAATTGGATTAGCAAGGTAAAATCGATATTATATCCCAAATTTATTTTAAATGTCAAAAGAACATTTCTTACATCCACCTTATTTTTGTTGCAATGCAACTGGGACTATCACAACAAAAAGTTTTAACAAGTTAAAAATCAAAGACAAAAATACATTAGACGTAAAATTTAAAACCAATTACGTACGTATTCCTTTTAGAATTTATATAAAATTCACTTTTTGTTTGATTCCAAAAAATAATAAATAAATTTTTAGCTTTTACATTTCTTTTGTTTTCATTTTTTTTTTGTTTCACAATATCCAAAATTTGTTAAGTGATATCATAAAGGTTTTTGAAGTCTGTTTACATAAAATCTCATACCGTAGTAAATAGCAGTACTACGTAAACAATATAAAAAAAATTTACATGAAGTAAACTGCATGTGCAACTCTAAAGCACTAATATTTATTGCATCAAATTGTAAATATATCAACAAGCAACAAACAAAAGTTTTTTAATTACGTTTGGCCACAGAATCCCTTGTTGCGGAGACGTATAACCATGGTAAATATTAACTATTAGTGTATTTTGCAAAACAATCAAAATTAAAAATCTAAAACGAAAATATTAAGCTCTTTAGTAAATATAAAAAAGTTTTATTTTATTAGCGTTTCCAGTTTACCATAGAAACGTACGAGTATCACAAGCAGAGACAACTTATGTGCATAATGGACATCTCATCCCTAATAAGTTATCTAAATTACTTAAACCCCGCCTACATTTTCTATTATGCGTGCTATAGAATATATTGTAGATTACGAATACAGCATCGCCATATTTATTGCACACATTTGTGGCATCTAGGATGTATGATTATCTTTGACAAAAGTATTAAAAGCTTTTTTGTATAGAAAATAACCTGATGGTTTGTGTCGTTAGTTAGAAAATGAATTCTATTGTTTATTGTTGATTATGAACAACATGAATATTTATGAGTACAAAGCATAAAACATAAGTTGTATTCAAATGTTTTGTGTTCTAAATAAACAGTTTGGTATTAAAATGGTTTCATTTAAATTTCTGCACTCATTTCGAGAAAACGAATTAAAATTTCCGTTTCACCTGTAACAATTCAAACAAACCGTGATTATTTTATTTTAATGAACTGAAGTGCATTATTCTCTAGCGAAGTCGAAACTATTTACATATAGGTTACGCAGCCAGTATACTAAGGTTTTGCCTTGGGTATGACAAAATTGATTATATTGGACTGATATTAAATAAATTAAAATTGTTTCGGTTTAACTTAGTATAGAGCGACCACTTATACCCAATCTCAAAACGTATTATTAGATCGACATCAAACAGCGCAGTTGAAGATCATTATGCTCTTAAATAAAAGAGAAATAGAGATAAGCAAGTCGAGTAGTCTTTGCTCCTAAAAAATATGAAACAACAATTTGCAGACGGAGATAGCGGTTTGAACAAAATATACTGAAGCGAGTTCATAATGTTCTGATGAACTTGCTACTGATAGATAGCAAGCTGCGTTTATGGAGTCGCGGATGCCCGGTAACACCATTACAGAGGCCTCAGAGAAGCTGCAAGCGAAATTTGGTAGTGTGTTTTTTTACTTTGCAGCAGCAATTGACTGTGGTTTAAAATCGGCGGTAAAAATCTTGGCGAAATTTTTTGACCTGTTTCGTTTCAACGCATCATTGAGAAAGTAAGGGCGGTATAGTTTGTGAATTTCAAGTTAATCTTTCCTGTTAACAATGTAGCTGTAACGATACTATAGTGATTATAAAGGGTCTTTCAAAAGTAGTAAATAATTTCTAAACGCAACCTTTTTGTTATGTCATCTTTCACGTTTGTGAAGAGGACAGATATCCAATTTTAACGATAAGTATTCATTCATTGATTCATTCATGCTAGAAGACTAGTTATTCAAAATTAATATGAAAATCATCGATCTTTAAAAAATCCTTATCGTAAAATTCGTAATTTTTTTGGTGTACAGGGATGCGCTGTACTCACATCAAAATAGCATTTTGCAGGACTCAAATCGCAATTTTAAGTAATGCCTTCTGACACAGTAGCGATAGGCATGCTGCGAGCTAAATCTTCACCATGTTCGTGTCAAGCAGTTCTTGCAAATCTATCGTAACGTTAGTTAATTTGGATTTTACGGGTCTATTTCAATGTAAACTATAAAAAACAACAACCTCAGTTTAAAAGAAGTATTCAACGATCCATCATTTTTTTTTGGTAAGCAGTAGTTGAGTGCGTCTATTGCTGTTATTGAAAAAAATTCAGGAAGAAAGAAATTAAACTTAGCCTACCTTCATCTACCACTGCAATCATTTAGTTAAATGCGTTTGCCGTTGTAGACCGTTAGCATTGCTCGTTTGTAACTAAACCATTTTATTGCTTCACGTTAAAGATCTTATCATCATTTCAGCAATTATTATTCCAGGAATTTGGGACTAGAAATGGCGACGTTAAGTAAGTCGAAAGTGATTATTGGATCTCTTTGAACACTCATTGCATAGTTCAAACACCCATTGATTTTACTTGAGCGGTTTACATTGGAGTGCTTATTTTAAAGACAAACCATAAATCAGTTCACGCAATGGAATATAACCTCTTCTAAGATATTAACAAAGCAGCAGCAAGATTGATTCAAATCGAAAAAAGATTCATGAAAGATGACAGCTTTAAAAGGGAATACAACAAGTTCATCAATAAGTACATCCAGCACAACCACAAGGAACTAAAAATGATTCTGAAACCGAGCTCGTATTCGATGCTTCCTGCAAAACAACAACGTGTACTTCTATAAACGAAATGATGCATGGCTCAACCCTACAAGACAATTTAACAACAATATTGATCAGATGGAAGAAACATCGTTATGTTATTGCATCGGACATTGAGTAAATGTTCACGCAAATACAAGTAACCAGCAAAGATCAAGACTTTCAACGAATTTTATGGCGAGCAAATCCAAATATGCCAATGAGAGTCTATAGATTAAAAACAGTTACCTACGGAACAGCCTCTCCAACCTATCTGGCCACAAAAATTCTACAACAAATGACCATAGACGAAGCATCAACATATCCGATTGGGTCCAAACTCGCATTAAACGATTTCTATGTGGATGATCATTATCTGGGGCCAACACAATAACAAACGCAAAAACTGCGCAGAGGGAGCTACAAGAACTTCTCTCACTAGGAGGTTTCAACCTCAGAAAATGGACTAGCAACAACAAAACAAAATTAGGAGAACTTCCAGAGAAACTTAAAGAAACTGGTCTACACACGATAGAATTTGACGATACAATAAAAACTCTAGGACTCCTCTGGAACTCTGCAACAGATACATTTCAATTTAAAGCCTCTTTGCAGGGAACTAAACCAGTGATATCCAAACGAACAATTCTATCGGAAGCATCTAGGCTTTTTGATCCACTGGGATGGTTAGCACCTGTGGTAGTTCAGGCGAAAATCATGCTACAAGATTTATGGGCATCTGGCGACAGATGGTCAAACTACAAACTAGAACTACCACAGCTGGAGAAAATTAGAATTAATCGATGGGCACACTACACCAGCCAAGCCAATATACCGAGCTGTGTCAAGTTTCAGAATATATAAAAATTGGATGGCCAAAATATTTACCACAGTTCACAAATCAAATGTCTTACTTAACCGCCTGTTTTCGGCGACAAGACACAATTTCTTCATTTAATGATGTTATATTTTTGCAGACTGATCACACACGCGTAGTCATTCCATCAACGCTCCAAAACAAAACGCTCGAGTTGCTCCATCAAGGACACTGGGGCATTACTAGGATCAAACAGCTCGCTAGACGATATTGCTAGTGGCCATCGATTGAGTATGATTTCGTGAATATGGTAAAGCGTTGCGAAAGTTGCTCAACCTATGGTACTTCATCGAAATAATAATTTTCTGAATGGCCAGCACCGTCTAGCCCATGGAAACGGATGCAACTTAAACTTGCACTATATATGCTCTCCAGCAACTGTTTGCGATCGAAGGACTACCCATCACGATAGTAAACGACATTGGCCCGCAGTTTACATCATCTGAATTTCAACAGTTTTGCCGTTTAAATAATATTGAGCACCTAACGTCCACACCTTTCTATCCCGAATCCAATGGTGAAGCTGGATCTTTCAGCACTTTTAAAACAGCCATGAAAAAGAACTGTTTTGATGGGACCACTAGTGATGTTGCTTTTACAAAATTTTTGGCAACCTATCGCTCAACTCCACTTACCAATTGTAGATGGTAGACAACCAAAAACTTTACTGTCATCGTTATGCGAGCCTGAACGAGTTCACGATGCGGAGTTCCCCTCAAGTAAATTCAAAATAAATGACAGTGTCTATGCTAAAAATTTTGTAAACTGAGGAACGTGGAGGAAAGGTTACATTTCAAAATGCTTAGGTCGCCGATTGTACATGGTGGCAACGAACAGGGGGGTTTGGAAGCGACATCAAAACCAACTTCGAGGTCGAGTTTCTGGAGAATCCGCTGACAAAATCGGAGGAGATCCACTGAAATTATTGAAGCATCGCCCATTATAGTGGCGGAATCTTCATCAACAACGTTTTTTGGTGAATCCGCAACCTCACCATGTCCAATACGGTCGCAAGATACAACTACGCCAAAGCTTTAACCGCTATGCCGATTGGTCGATATTTTTTGATTTTATTTATTTTTTCAGACAATTGTTAAAAAATTAATAAGTTTTAATTGTTAAGGCAACGGAAACATGAACCACGTTCCTCTATACACTGAGCTCGGGTTAATCCGTTATTTTATGTAAGCTTACAATTATTTCTGTTCTACTCTTTTCCGCCTAGTAAAAACCGTCTTTTAAAAGAACTTCTTATTTAATTTTTCAGTAAGGCATCAAAATTAGCTTTGGGTTTGAATAAATATAACAATGAAAATTCACTTTAGACTTAAAATGTTAACCCATGTTCTAATATTGAAATAACCTTGACAAAATATCTTCACTTTCTATACCGCAACCACTTAATTATTTAATTAAACCATCATCCTAAGTAAATATTTACTCGTATTAAATGTCTTTTCTTTTGTGAAACCACATTTTCCAAGAATCCACTTCAAAAATGAAAAACAAAATTTTTAAACAACACACGAATTTCCTTGATTGCCGTCATATAATGCTATTACTATGTATGGCACAAACCATCGAATCTTTCCCAACCAAATATTTATTTGAGCACTTTACATTTTGTTTTTGGAATTTTCCAACACAATGAATAATAGACAGAGATGATAAACTAAAGAAAGTTAAACAAGAAATAGAAATTAAAAAATAAATAGAAAAAACGGAAAACGGAAGTTCATTAAATTTTTTGTTGTTGTTGTTGTTGTTGTTTCTGCATCCATCTCTCTCATGTTCATCTGTTTATGTGTTTTCCCGGATATTATTTCCGGATAATAAATTTCATTCGTATTTTCCTACTTATTCTTCATGACCATTTAATACTGTACTTGTTGTTGTTTACTTAATTTTTCTCTTTTAATTGTTTAATTTGTTGTTTTCTCAACAATAACTACAATCATTTTAACAGAATCTTGGCAAACAATATTTAAGAAAAGAGTTAGTTGGAAAATTGTATATTTATTTAATCGATCCAAGTTCATGATTAGGTAAAATCAAGAAAGCAAAGTAAAACTTTTCCATACACACAAAAAGTTTGATTCTAGGAATGAAACGGATTCAATCAATTTTTATGCGTTCCTTTATGTACCTTTCTCGAAGCTTTACATTTTTATTTGTACGATTTTTTTTTTTGTTTGGTTGGTTGATGATTTTTTGATTTTTGTTTAATTTGAGCTTTTTGTTCAATTTAGTAAAGCAACAACAAAAAAAATGAGTAACGAAATAAAGGCAGATGATAAAAAGGATTTAAGCCAACAACAACAAACAGCCACTCTACTCCATATTATATTTACTCGTAATACCATCCCGAAAAAGGGAAATAAATATTTGGTTATTTTATTTTATTTAGAAGGAAATTGATTAAAGTTTTGCTTAAGTGGGCTTTTACGTTTCTTTTCTTAGATTTGTTGATTGAAATGAATTCGCCTTTTTTCGTAACGTACGTAATGTACAAGTAAAAAGTTATACACAAAAAAAAAATAAAGTTAAATTTCGTCTAATTGAAATTTTATTTTTTGTACGCTAGCAAATCAATAAAAAGGATTGAAAAACTTTAAGACTAACAAGTTTAGCAAACAAAAAAGAGTTAAGAAATCTTTTGATTACTGTGTATCATTTTGTGTACGGGAAAAGCTTAATAAAATTGCGATTATGTGAATTATACCTTCAGGTCAATCAATATACAGTTTATTGTACTCATAAAATATTACGTACATGGTACATGATACATGATTCTGATGTACTCATTAGATACGAAGTTATTATATCTGTATCAAAATAATTTCCACCCGGGAGGATTACGAACGAGATTTCATCGTTTGCGTCTGAAAGTACTTATAATTAAATTAAAATTTGTTTTCCACATCAAATCTCGTTTTGACATTTTAATTTATTGCCGAACGAGCGTTTACATAAAATTCGAGAAAAACATGAAAAATTGAGATGTTTGTAGTATAAATTTGGTTGGATAAATTCCTTTCATAATTTCAATGAACAATTTTTTAGCTAATAATATTATCATAAAATAAATTTATACTCGACTCTGCTTTTCCTATCAAAACTTTATCAGTCGACATTTTTTTTATTTTCGTACGCTCCAGCGAAAAGTGGGAAAGATCGAGACAGGTTAGAGATGACGAAGAGCTATGTATATACTGAGATATTGGCAAATACATAATATAGGTATACTCGTACGTATACATGAAAGTTTCAAGTGTAGTTTATAAACTATGAAAATACTAAAAAATAGTTAAGTCACGTATTTTGATATGTAGCTTTAGCTGTATGATAAAGTTATAATCTGATGGCAAAGTAAAGCTCTATTTTGTTTTATGGTAAATTTATTTTTCGGTTGAAAGTTTTAGTTAATATGAACGTTTCAAATTAAATGCTTTTGACTTTTATAGGGGTATTCGCTTTTAAATATTAACAGGCAAGCATAATTTTTGAATCGCTTAGTTCTGGGTAATTGCTAAAGCGAATTAAATAGTTGATGTGGGGAAACAAAAGAGCTTAAGGTTCGGATTTACCCACATATTGCATAATATTAGCTTTTGAGTAGCAAGTGTAAGAGTTGAAAATTCAAACTTAACTAGGTTAAAGTATGTGGATTGAAGGTTGAAGCTTTAAGCTCGAAGTTTTGAGTTTGAAGGTTCAAGGTTCAAGGTTCAACGCTCAAGGTTGAAGGTTAAAGGTTAAAGTGGAACTGGTTAGCTTAACTACCGTTTAAGCCAACCCAGTTTTACAAATTTACCACTATCTATTCGGTACCCCACACGGCACTGATTCCCGCAGCTCAGTCGGGTAGAGGGATCGGTGTGGGTTTAAGGGTACCGCAGATTGTGGCCTAGATTACAGCATTAAATAAAGATAACAAAAAGGAGACTGGGGAAGGTAGGAATTGGGATATCGGACTCCGAAGTAGTAGGTTAGCTTACCAGCCCATCGCTTGGGCACAACTGACCGTGGTTGTATTTCGTAAAATGTTTATCTAAATATTTTACCCTACTCTACCTAACCTAATTAAAACTATCTGGCCCATAGGCCCTAATTGAGAAAAAAATAATGTTAGTAAGAGGGTATGCTATCTAGGTTGGTAACAGAAAAGAGCCGCTTGGCGTCAACAGAAAATGATACATTTGTTATTCTACTGCAGCCGCCGGAGATAGATGCTGCGCGACACTGCTTTGATGCGGCATTGTGATGGTGGCGTCTTTTCATGTGTTTGCAGAGATATTTAACACGTAAGATTCCTGTCCTGTATAAACAGTTTTGGACCCGTTGGCTTACAGATCATGGTGTTTTCACTAAACGTCCTGCACGTCTTCCATGCCTCTCCTGAGACTGGGTAATATACGGATCTTGCCGTATTCACCATCAGATAAGCGCTTTCTGGATCAATGAAAATGAATTGGCCCTCTTGCCTGGTTGGTACTGGTATGACGTTTAGTACCTGGAAGTCCTCTCCTTGCAACAACGGCAGTCGGGCTTCAAAAATGACCTGGCTCTGCACAATTGCAGCTTTTATGGTGAGCAGCTGATACAGCTAGGTGTTGTTGTAACATGTTTAACTGTTCTTCTAGTTCTGTCGGACTTAGTAGCTGGATGCTGGTATGGGCGTGGTGTACGTCCGTTAGGACCTCGATCAACTCACTTTGCATGTCTTTGACACCATCATTGCTGACGTTAGATGCAGTAAGGTATCTGTGAATTCCTCGTGCACCAACATCCCCTCGATCTCTTCGTGTAATGCCTGGCAATGTTGTACCATGAGATCCTTCTCCCGTTGCATAATATTGGCGGTAAGGTCTAATACCTGTGTTTGCTGCTGTAACAGTTGTTGGAGTTGTACTGTTCCAGCTGCTAACTCCTGTATCTGCCGGTGGTACTCCTGTGCATCTCGTTTATCTAACACACCAAACAAATCTCCGAAGATATTGCCCACGAAATCCAAAGGTGCCCTTTTGGTTCTCGACGTAGGTGACCGTAGCAGGTAGTTACTTTTTTCTAGCCTTGCCGTGCGTGTTCAGAAATCTCCGGAGGACAATATGGCACGTATATAGGGAGGTATTGGAGGCCAATATTTCATCTAGAGTCCTAAGCCTCCGCGACACTGGTAGTGATCTGGATTCAATGGTTGATACTCATACTGGGACATGCAATACCTCTTTGAGGGAAGCTTGCCCATTAACAAAGCTGAAAGCAAAAACCTGTTTGGTGGACCTCGACATTTGCGGAGTGCCGAAAAGTCTGTGGGTCTGCTTTCAATATAGCGAACAGTTCTATAGAGAAAGTCAAGACTGGGACTTCTATAAGGAATGCCTCAGAGTATATAAAAGGAAAATAAGGAAGGCGCAATGTAATTCATGGAGGCTTTTCTGTGATAGAATGGATGGGGTCTCGACTACCTCGCGCTTAAGAAAGATTCTCCCCACTAGTCCAACGGTTTTTAGTGAAGAACCTCTTGATCTTTTGATGGAAAATCGCTTCCCGGGAAGTGAGGATGCATCGATTGTGGGGCCGTTGGATGACTGCGGGTCTAGGGATGACTGCGGCATCCAACTGTTGTGTACAGAGGATATTCTGAATACACGGAAGATAAAATGGGATTTTAAGCTCTTTAAGTCAGTTGGTCCGGATGAGATTGTACCAGCAGAAACTCAGAAGAACTCGGAGGTCTTACTTCCCTGGCTGGAGATTATCTTCAAAGGGTGTCTGAAGCTGGGGTACATCCCGAAGAAATGGAGGAAGGCTAGGATGACCTTCATCCCGAAAGTGGTTAGAAGCTCGCACAGCAACCCTAAGGACTTAAGACCAATATCTCTGTCATCTTTTCTGCTTAAAATCATGGAAAGATTGCTGGATGTCCATATTCGTTTGAAAATTGTACCCGAAAACCGGGCGTGGTCTCAATATGCATATCATAAGGATAATTCCGAGGATACGACCTTGGTTCGGGAAGTTGAGAAGTCAACGTGAAGAATTCTCGTTGGTGGCATTTCGCGATATCGAGGGTGCTTTCAACAACGTGAAGGTGAAGGCAATTAGGGAAGGATTGTTGCCACTTGAGATTGCATACCCAGTAACCAAGCTAATTAATCCTCTGCTGGCTAGCAGAAGGGTTATTGCGGGGATGGGGGAAGTTTCCGTCCCAAAACGGGTTATTCGGGGAACACCCCAGGGAGATGTTCTCCCTCCCCTTCTTTGGAACGTAGTAATGGGGGGATAAGGAATACGTATAGTTGCTTTTGCCGATGACGTAGCGATAGCTCTCTTGGGAAAGCACCGCTTTATACAATCTGAGATATGATGCAGAATGCGTTAGCAATCACTGCGGGTTGAGCCAGCAGATGTGGGTTGGGGATTAACCCATCTAAAGCAGAGCCGGATTTTTCACTACGAGATATAAAATTCCGGTAATGGTTCCACGAATTTTAAATGGTAATATGCTGGTCCTTACTGATAAAGCGAGATTCTTGGGGATCCTTCCAGTAAACTCAGTTGGAACCCAAGCACGATAGAAAGAGTGGAGACGGCCACTGTGTCACTCTACTCTTGTAAAAATGCCATCGGAAGGAAATGGGGTTTGAAACCGGATCTGTTTCACAAGGCCCGTACTGCTGTATGGTGGCCAGCTTTGGATTATCATACAGGAACATGATGGCAGAAGGCAGCTTGTTTGCTCATTAGTGCGGCGTTGAAAACTGTTAAGGATGACCTGGTGAATTTGGATTATATATGTAATACCCCTTTTGTGTTTTTGCAAGTGTTTTAAAGTGATTCTCCCCTCTAGAGAGGATTGAAAGAATGGTCTCATTATGGAAACCGGGATAGTGAAATTCTTCACCGACGGTTCCAAGCTAGATGGCAGAGTGGGAGCTGGTGTGTTATGTGGGGAATTAAATATGTAAGTCTACGGTTTCGTCTTCCAGATTACTGCAGCGGAGACCAGGCTGAAGTTATAGCGATTGAAGAGGCTATGAACTGGTTGAAACACAGTGTAATATCGTTGACTGATATAACTATCTATGTTGACAGTCGGGCGGCCATTATTTCACTGGATTCAGTTTTCCTGGGTGAAGGATGGCGTTGGAGTGTCACACATTTCTAAACGAGATGAGTGAACACTTCAATATCCAGTTGGTCTGGGTTCCGGGCCATTCTGATGTTGAGGGAAATTGCATGTATATGAAGTTGGTCCAATATCCAAGTCAGAACAGAAAATATTTTACTAGACGCTATTTACTATAGTCAACCCAAAAAAATTATTTATTTCTACATGAAAACCTGCCATATTTATATACTGTCAGCCCAAAAATAAATCTGTCGCTATACTACAAAAATGTCATGATAGCCGGAAATTTACTGTCAGCCCAAAAAACATACATTAAATTAAATGAAACCAAATTAAACAATGTTTAACGTATATTCAATAAAAAAAATGAATTCCAAATCAATTTTGTAATCTCTCCGTCACAGCTTGATAATAGTACATATAGCCAATTCACCAATAAGAAGTACTGAAGTGCTATTCCTTCTAATTCCGTGTCGAAATCATTTGACTACTGCAGTTAACTTTGAGATGTTTTTCTATTAGAGGTTACAAAAGAGTACACATGCCAATAACCATTTTTGGGGGAATCAAAGGTCCGGAGGGTCCCCGTTGCCAATATATATCAATCTGTACCTTTCAGCAAAACATGCATTCGTTTTACTTCCATGTCGAAACTATTCGAGTACTGCCGTTAACTTTGAGATGATTTTCTATAAGAGGTTATCCAGGAACATTCATGTCAATAATCATTATTTTTGGGAATCGGAGGTCTGGGGGGTCCCCGTTGTCAATATATATCAAAATGTACCTTACACCAAAACTTGTATTCGTTTTACTTCCGTGTCAAAACTATTCGAGTACTGCCGTTAACTTAGAGGTTGTCCTGGAGGTTGGAAGTTGTCCTGGAGCATACATGCCAATAATTATTTTTGGGGGAATCGGAGGTTTGGAAAATCCCCTTGAAAATATATATCAATATGGACCTTGCATTCGTTTTACTTCCGAATCGAAACTTTTATATATATATATATATATATATATATATATATATATATATATATATATATATATATATATATATATATATATATATATATATATATATATATATATATATATTTATATATATAAAGGGTGATTTTTTTGTGGTTAGGATTTTCATGCATTAGTATTTGACAGATCACGCGGGATTTCAGACAAGGTGTCACAGAGAAAAATGCTCAGTATGCTTTGACATTTCATAATGAATAGACTTACTAACGAGCAACGCTTGCAAATAATTGAATTATATTACAAAAATCAGTGTTCGGTTCGAAAAGTGTTTCGCGATTTACGTCCGATTTATGGTCTACATAATCGACCAAGTGAGCAAACAATTAATGCGATTGTGACCAAGTTTCGCACTCAGTTTACTTTATTGGACATTAAACCAACCACACGAATGCGTACAGTGCGTACAGAAGAGAATATTGCGTCTGTTTCTGAGAGTGTTGCTGAAGACCGTGAAATGTCGATTCGTCGCCGTTCGCAGCAATTGGGTTTGTGTTATTCGACGACATGGAAGATTTTACGCAAAGATCTTGGTGTAAAACCGTATAAAATACAGCTCCTGCAAGAACTGAAGCCGAACGATCTGCCACAACGTCGAATTTTCAGTGAATGGGCCCTAGAAAAGTTGGCAGAAAATCCGCTTTTTTATCGACAAATTTTGTTCAGCGATGAGGCTCATTTCTGGTTGAATGGCTACGTAAATAAGCAAAATTGCCGCATTTGGAGTGAAGAGCAACCAGAAGCCGTTCAAGAACTGCCCATGCATCCCGAAAAATGCACTGTTTGGTGTGGTTTGTACGCTGGTGGAATCATTGGACCGTATTTTTTCAAAGATGCTGTTGGACGCAACGTTACGGTGAATGGCGATCGCTATCGTTCGATGCTAACAAACTTTTTGTTGCCAAAAATGGAAGAACTGAACTTAGTTGACATGTGGTTTCAACAAGATGGCGCTACATGCCACACAGCTCGCGATTCTATGGCCATTTTGAGGGAAAACTTCGGAGAACAATTCATCTCAAGAAATGGCCCGGTAAGTTGGGCACCAAGATCATGCGATTTGACGCCTTTAGACTATTTTTTGTGGGGCTACGTCAAGTCTAAAGTCTACAGAAATAAGCCAGCAACTATTCCAGTTTTGGAAGACAACATTTCCGAAGAAATTCGGGCTATTCCGGCCGAAATGCTCGAAAAAGTTGCCCAAAATTGGACTTTCCGAATGGACCACCTAAGACGCAGCCGCGGTCAACATTTAAATGAAATTATCTTCAAAAAGTAAATGTCATGGACCAATATAACGTTTCAAATAAAGAACCGATGAGATTTTGCAAATTTTATGCGTTTTTTTTTAAAAAAAAGTTCTCAAGCTCTTAAAAAATCACCCGTTATATATATATATAAATATATATATGTATATATATATATATATATATATATATATGTATATATATATATATATATATATATATATATATATATATATATCTGTAATATATAATATATATATATATATATATATATATATATATATATATATATATATATATAGGGTGTTTCAACTGGTGCGCTTCAACTTTTTTCCGATAGGGACGGCGAACGACGCCATATTTTTTCTTAATCTTTTGTCATTTGGAAACCTCATTAGTATACATTTCATCATGAAACGCTACACACGTGAACAGCGATTGCAAATCGTGCAAATTTTTTATCAAAATAATCGTTTTGTTGCTGCTACTTTAAGAGCATTACGGCCATTTTACGATCCATTTAACAAGCCAGCCCGTTCGACAATCGACCGTATAGTGGCAAAATTTGAGTTTACGTTTTCGCTACATAATGTTCCGGTGCCCTCGAGAGCAAGAAGTGCTCGAAGTGTTGAAAACATCGCAGCCGCCAGGGCTTCAGTTCAAGAAGACGCGAATGTGTAGCTCACACGACGTTCGCAACAGTTTGGCCTTTCTGTGACATCATTGTGGCGAATTTTACGTAAAAATCTTGGCTTACATCCGTATAAGATCAAGCTGACACAACAACTAAAGCCGTTTGACCATTTGAAGCGACGCCGATTCGTGAATTGGACTCAAGAGCAAATCGAAAATGATGCAGATTTTCACCGAAAAATCATCTTCAGCGATGAGGCTCACTTTTGGCTAAATGGATTTGTCAACAAGCAAAATATGCGTTACTGGGCAGAAAGCAACCCACACGTGATTCATGAGGCACCGTTGCATCCCGAAAAAGTCACTGTTTGGTGCGGACTACATGCCGGCGGCGTCATTGGGCCATATTTATTCATCGACGATAACGATCGCCACGTTACTGTTAATGGAAATCGATACCGCGATATGATAAACGATTTTTTTTGGCCGCAATTGAATGGAATGGACTTGGACGACATGTGGTTTCAACAGGACGGGGCCACATGCCACACAGCACACGATACAATCGCGTTAATGAAGACTAAGTTCGATGATTATGCGTGTTATTTCGCGAAATGGGCCCGTCCAGTAGCCGCCGCGCTCGTGTGATTTGACACCTCTAGATTATTTTCTTTGGGGTTATGTGAAGTCATTGTTCTATGCCAATAAGCCGGCGACGTTGCAAGAGCTCAGAGCCAATATAGATTGTGAAATTGCTGGAATTTCATGCAAAAGAAATCGAGTTTCATACTTAAATTTATATGTTCAAATTCGTTAATAAAAAAAAAGTTAGTTCAAAAGTCGAACAGTTTGTGTTTTATTCAAAAAAAAAAGTTGAAGTGCTCTTATTGAAAAGCCCTGTTTATATATATAAATATATATATATATATATATATATATATATATATATATATATATATATATATATATATATATATATATATATATATATATATATATATATATATATATATATATATATATATATATATATATATATATATATATATATATATATATATATATATGTGTGTAGTAAAACGAAGTAAGTAAAACGAATGCAAGTGTTGTTGAGTGGCCTGTCTTGATATATGTTTGCAAAGAGGACCCTCCAAACCTCCGATTCACTCAAAAAAGGTTATTGGCATGTATGCTCATGAAAACGGCAGTACTTGAATAATTTCGACACGGAAGTAAAACGAATGCAAGTTTTGTTGGAAGGTAAACATTAATATATATTGGCAATGGAGACCCCAGACCTCCGATTCCCCCAAAAATGATTATTGGCATGGATACTCCTGCGCAACTTCTAATAGGAATTCATTTCAAAATTAACGGCAGTATAAGAATAATTTTGACATAGTATAGAAAATAATGGCTATTTTGGAGATTTTATTTATCTTAATTTATCCTTTTTTTTGTTCTAACCTAAATACGTATATTCATACAAAAATATTTACAATATCTTGCAAACGGCATTTAATTTAAGTTTTTTGCGACGATTTTGTTTATTTATAAATGTATAAAACATTTTTCTGTCGTGAGAGTTTTTATATCACGATTATTGCTTTGGTATTACCAGCCTATAAAATCGCACTTTTTTGGGATACAATTTTGGGCCAACTTCACAATGGTGGAAATTGCGGGGCAGACGA
Source organism: Nephrotoma guestfalica (assembly GCA_963691935.1). Taxonomy (NCBI): domain Eukaryota; kingdom Metazoa; phylum Arthropoda; class Insecta; order Diptera; family Tipulidae; genus Nephrotoma; species Nephrotoma guestfalica. Next base: position 31,381,366 of record OY829914.1, on the reverse strand, counting down.
ATTTGTAATGTGCGGTACGAAGCTCCAACTGGAACCAGGGAGAGAATGTGTAGGAAGGGCTATGTCTGCCCTGAAAGCAGCAAGCCATAGGAAAGCAGCTGCCCTGGCAGATATTAGGTGGCTCACCTGTCCGACTGTTAGGGTAGCGAAGCAAGTATGGCCTGAGCTGAACATGAAACGATCCAAGATCTTAATCAAACTAAGGAAGCGTGGCTTAGGTAGAATTGTAAGGGTACTTACCGGACACTGCCTTTTCGGAGATCATAAGAGATCGCTAGGTCTGGATGTAAATGACTTCTGCAGAAGCTGCAAGGACGAGTAGGAGGAGGTGACCCTTGTTCACTTTCTATGTGCATGCCTTGCGCTAGCTGGCAGAAGACATGATCACTTGGGCGAATACACTTTGGACAGCCTCTCTGATATCGAAAGCTGTAATGTGTGCGATTTTTTACGATATGTAGATAGAACTAGAGGGTTTTAAAGGGAGTTTAATGATGTTGGGTCCTGTGGTATCACAATGGGTCAAAATTGGCCTAACTGTGCGATAACAACCGCTGAATTGAACCACAATCATCATACTTTGCAATTTTTTACATTTATCGAAAACTTCAGTATCTTAGTTTATGTTGAATTTAACGGAGTGTGAGGAATGCAACTATGCATTTAGTTGGACGGAATTAGTTATATTCGGATTATCCAGGATTCCAAATATGTCACTTTTTAGTACTCATTACCTGTAAAATTATTTGTAGCGGATTATAATTATTCACATCACATTGTTATCGGTTTAAAACCTCTTATGATTATAAATGTAATTCAAATAGAAATAACATTTGTGGAACAGTTACAGGTGCACATGCTGTACTAAATACAAATATCATACAGAAATATCATAAATAAATCTAATCATCAGTGATGCAGAAACCTTACGGTTCGTATATAGTCTATACACGTCAAGATTAAAACAGAAACAAAATAGAATAATCTGAAAACAGTTGTGACGGTACACAAGACGTCTACAAATCCTACAATCGGTTTCTTTCAAAGCGACTTTTTATTTTTGATTAAAGTAAAGTAGTTTTTATTTCGTTTCGAAATGAATTCATACTTGTGCGGATTCCCTGTGTTTTTATAAACTAAAGACTCTCTATGTAAACAGCACACGACTTATAAATTATCCGGATTGCACAGAGAGTGGCAGATCATTTTCAGTACGATATAAAATTTATAGTTATTGTTAAAAATATTACAGTATTGGTCATATCAAAAAAAGGTGTAACAGGAGGTGTACCAATACTTTCATAACTTCGTAATTGGACAGTACAAAAATTAAATTATGGCATACATTTGAGAAAACCGTATCCAGGGAAAAAGCTTATTTTATATTAAGTTTAATTTATATAAAAAAAAATTATATAATAATTTTAAAAGTATAAGTCGATGAATTCTTAAGAAGAACCAGAACCAAAAGAAAACTACTTGAAATCGTTTCCTAGAATTTTAAGTAAAGGCGAATGAATAATTTCGTATATGGGGGAAGCAATAACGATAATGGATAGCAAAATTACGTTGACAACATTTTTTTAACCCGCCAGCAAATTAGTTTTCAATTATTGTGGCGAGAATTGCACGGCATAAATCACATCGCATAATTTATGCATCGCATACCCGATGCATGCTCTGTTTGTACAATTTAGAATGCACCCATAGCAAGAATTATGAGTGCATTAATATGGAAAATGCAGAAATCATTTACATTTTGAAGCTTTTAGAATAATTGTTAAAAAAAAAAAATAATAAAACTGTTATACGAAGCAAAACTAGTAAAATTATAAAATATTATGCTGGAAGGTGAATGCAACGATGATAGTGAATTTAAAACATACAAAACTCTTATCCAACCTTTAAGAGGATATATAGCATTAGAATTTTAAATTATGTTAGATTTACATATTTTTTTTTATCTACAGCTATAAAATATTCTTTGGCCGTGATAGCATTTGAAATTTTTATTTGTGTGGTAACATTCAAATATAGTTTGGACGAAACGAAATTTAATTGAAATTCTAAAATCATTTTGAGACGATTTTTTTAAAAGTTGGAATACAATTAGCATTCAATTTGTTTTAAAGGATTATTTCTTTAAATATTCATCAAAATGCGGTAATAATTATAATTTGAAACTTGTCTCGATGAGCCATTCGTCTTTAATCACGTGCGTTTAAGGAGCCCGATAAGGATCTTACAATTTTATTTTAATTGCCTAAAACTGTTCGCCCATATCCAAACCAAGGTATCACAAATTAACAAATATTAAAATACTGAAACTGATACCCTGGCATGAAATTTATTCTGGGCAACAAACAGACACCAGCTTGCCATCGAAATGAGGTTATCAGGACGTTGAATGTTTGATTTCGATCAGAATTCGATTGAATTCTTTAAATTGAAGCAGTTGGAGGGGATGTTCTCTTTTTATTCTACTTTCAACATTTCTTTTCTTCTCATCGAATGCCATAGCAACTTTCACATTCGTATTGCAAAACGATTTGAATACTATTTTCCGCGACTACAATGGCAAATACGTAGGCCCTTTGTATATGAATTTGAAATTACAGAGCACCTTTTTTTATTTGACTCTATCGCACTATTCAGTATTTAGTAAGCAAAATTTAACACAGCACGCAAAGATAACGAGTTTTGCGCACTAGGGGGCCTACGTATTTTGTCGCTCGCTCAGCAAGACGAATTGACAAAACAAATTCGAATGATAAGTTATTATGGGAGATAGATAAGATGACAACAACTTCATCACCGACCTTAAGCAACCATTGCTTGGGTTAGTACAATTTGGGTGGAAACATCATAGCAGAAAAAGTGAAAAATGGAATAGAACGAAATCCCCCCGGCACGCCAGTATGCGTAACTCAGAAGCCCGAGCTGGATTGGATTTATTGGATCTATCGACCGTTAGCTATCGTACAAAAGGACACGAATCAGGGAACTGGAACTTCTAACAGAAACATCAAGGCTTTTAGCGCACAAGTAGAGAAAGAAATGAAACATAATATCAGATCGAGATTCTAAGCCTCTCAGTCAAGTCAGTGGAAAAATAGTAGCGAAATAAATACAAAAGCAATGGGGGAATATTATTATATGATGATATTCTCTGGTATAAAGACGTCACATGATGGAACAAGGGTGTAGGCAATAGATAATAACAACAGATAAAGCGAAGAAATTGAGATGGAGTGGAGAAAACTAACAGCATAATAATTAATCGTGGCAGAAGATTCCATTCAAAAATAAGAAACACAACCAAAAACCCCATCCATCGCGCTTATTGCCCCAACCCGAAGATGCAGGCAGATGAAACAACAAAAATTAGACACAATAGCGCAAGAACGCACAGACGTGACGACAATTCGTACAAGGCAATTTCAATACAAAATTTGACATGGACAACACCGTCAGGTCGGTCATGGGTAAAATGCATTGGATTTTTGTGCGAAACACAACATTTGAGAAATTCTCGTAGACAGCCATCACAAATGTTCTTAGGCAGCATTATTAGGTTCCCACACTTTAAATACAATACACATGGACATCACCGGTTGACAGAACTAAAATAAGAATCAGATAGACCACGTAAAATGATGATTGTAAAAATCTGGCCTCTGCCTAGATTTCTGTACTTAGGTGAGAATTTGGTTTACCACTGGTGAGCTCCAAATATTCACTGAGAATTAAGCCAACTGTTATTATGCGTTTATAATTCAATTCTATATTATTACCTTGATAAACCGGGCTTTTTATACATGAAAATTGCTTACGCTTAAAATTAACAATATTTATGTACAACAAAAACACACAATACAATATACAAACAATTAAAAACTGTTGAATTTACTGCAATATACAATATTCCACCCGTGTCGATACTGTGTCATCAACCGCTTGGAATATTGTATTATTGCGCATGTTGACATTGATTCAACATATTCCCGGGCTTTACTGATGTCGCAAATCTGTTAAATTATGCTTTCGTTGGCTCTCGCTAGAGGAGACGGCGGACGGTGGTTTGCAATGCATCTTCCTCTTAATTTGTTTGCAACCCAGATGACTCCTCTTACTACAGCACTCCAAAATAAAATGTGGATCATAGCGTAATGGTGTATATGATGAGCACTCTGATTATGGAAGGTAAACTGTTCATCATTTTTCAATGATTCAAGCTGATCATCCAGTTCGGTTGTTTCTGGCGTGGTTAGTAAATTCATTTGATCCACCTCGTTCGCTTTATTTTTGACCACGCACTGAATTCCCGTAGGTTGTTAGCCCTATGCATTAAATGAGTTCCGTGCTGAGCAAATTTATTGATATTGTGTTTAGCTGTTCCTACAGCAATTATTTGAACGTCCGAGTCTCTGAGTCTCTTCCACTATACCGGAACCTACGATGGTGTAAGATTGGATTCTAGACCCACATATGACATCGATTATGATTTCGTTGGGTATCACATATATCCACTGGTTGGCAGCGTGAAGATTTGATGATTACTAGCTTTTGTTGACCTAGTGACCCAATATCGCTACCTATTTGAAGGAGTGTTGTTAATTTGTGATACTTCGCATAAGAGATGTACAGGCTTAAATACCTGACATTTATGTACGTCTCCTCTGGTTAATAATGCGAAGTGTTCACACCGATTGTCCATTGCTATATAGTCAGTGGAGCTAATGGTTTGTGACTGAGTGCCTCCATGGATGATGTTGGGAATTGGGACTACATATATCAGTGTATAGTCCCACACGAACCGACAGTGGTAAAGTGATTTCAATTATTACATTTTTTTGAGTTACTCGGCTGCGGATTTGCATACTTTCATACACATGGTGGAGGTCGTGGAGAGCAATGGTCACCGGCACGTGTTGTTGAATGAATTGTAGCTCTTCTTCCAACTGACTTGAGGTAAGTATGGATGGATGCAGGACGTCGTGATGAGCATGATAAATCACGTTGAGTAATCCTTGTTGCGTGTCCTGGAGGCTCTTTAGAACTAGCATCATTTCAAATACGGTCATTAGTGTTGACCGCACTCTGTCTTCATACGTTCTATATTCTTTTAACTGCAACATTTCCTGCCGCAAACGATGTTGGTCTTTAATTAAGTTGTTTATAGATGCCATGGTGAGGTTTGTATTATGTTTTACCAAATTGATCGTGTTGTTCACAATAGTTGTTTGATTTTTGATGAGAGTCAAGAGATAATTTTCGTCACTGTTAATTTGTTCAAAATAGGATTGTCAGATTCTCGCTGGGTGAGTACTCCAAATAGGTCCCCTAGTACAAGGTCCACTGAGTTACCGAGGCCTCGCTTCATTCGTTTACGTTCCTTATTACTTTCAAATAATAGCTCGTTGTCTGCTATCAAATAATTATATTGAAATAAGAGTTGCTGAAGAATGATGTCGCATTTTAAACCGGACAGCTCCTTAAAAACTGATTGTAACTCTGTGTGGGCTCTTTTAAAGTTGTCAATTTCCTCCCAGTAGGAAGATAAATTGTATTGAACAACTAATGTCCATTTTGTCGCCACAATCTCCAACTTGCCCAATTCCTCGAAATGTATCCCAATGGAATACATTTCAGGCCTTATTTCGATGTTGGTGCTCACGAAACCAAATAGGCAGCACACTGAAAGGATGGCTAGTGCCATGTGGTTTATTTTTCCTGTCGTTTTGGTTCGACGGTGAGGTTGTTGCCTGGATACCGGCTTGTTATTTTGAGTTGTAATTGCATTGGCCTTACCTTTGGTTGTTTCCTTGAGCGATGCAATGGCCTTGCTAGTCGCTTGTAGGTTGCGTCCTTACACATTACTGTAACTATTCGTACCAAGTCGTCTTTTCCGGCGTGATTGTCTGTGATTCGTCCCAATTTCCATCGGGTTGGGGGTAGTTGATCATCCTTCACCAATACTAGATCGTTTATTGCCAAATTTGGCTGGGAAGTTTTCCACTTGCTCCGTTTGTTGAATTTGGTGAATGTATTCAGAAGACCATCGCTTCCAAAAGTCTTGCGCCATTTTTTCGACCATGTGCCATCTCGTTCTTAATCCTATGGTGCTGGTTGTCGCTTCCGGCGGCGCCTTAAGAGCATCTTCAATGTGAAAGTGTCCTGGTGTTAGCGTTGTTGCATCCGTTGTGTCGTTGGTTAGTGCAACCATAGCGGCCAAGAATTGAGGACCGCTTCGATTTGAGTGGTGAGAGTGGTTAATTCTTCGAATGTTAGAGTTGAATCTCCTATATTACTCTCTTAAGATGAAATTTCACGGATTTTATTCCTGCTTCCCATATTCCGCAAAAATGTGGGGTATGAGGTGGTATGAAGTGTCATGTCGTTTCATCACTGGCTAACATAGCTGCTACGTCGTCGGGTAATGTGGTCATAGCTGAACTGTACGTCTTCTTCATTCTGGAATTTGCACCCACAAAATAGGTTCCGTTGTCAGAGACTATATCAGTACAAAGCCCTCGTCTAGAAACGAATCTTTTGTAGGCCGCTATGAATGCCTCTGTTGTTAGGCTGCTCACTATCTCTATGTGTATGGCCTTGGTTGTCATGCATACGAATAGAGCAATGTATCCTTTATAGAATTTGTTACCCCGGCCCTTGGTGGTTCTTAGCTGGATGGGTCCTGCATAGTCGATTCCCGTTTTAGAAAACGGTCTTCCAGGGCTCACTCTTGTTGATGGTAGACTACCCATTAGTTATTCCATGTGTTTTACAGCTTGTCTCCCATAGATGACCCAATATTTCTGTCTCAGCATTGCAAGGGTAAGCTGTGTGCATCCATGTAATGTGTTTTGGTCGGTTTCCTCAATTATCCGTTGAGTAATTATATTGTTTTTGCGTACAATTATCGGCTGTTTGCTAGTGGTTGTCAGATTGGAGTTTTGGAGACGTTCCATCACACGGAGTAAGCCTTCGCCATCTTTGAAGGGGTTTAATGAACCTAGCTTACTGTCCTTTTCTAGCCTTATATCCTTGTTCATGCGGGCGATTTCTGGTCCGAAATCTTGCTCTTTGTGTTATTTTTATAATTGTTGTTTCTGCTGCCTTAAGTTCATTAGCGGTTAGCCAACCCTTATCATGATTTTCTTGTTTGCAGTTATTTATGAATCGTAGACAGTATGCGATCGTGCTTGATTTTGCTGTATGTAGACAGTCTGCTAAATAACTCTGTAAGTATGTGCGGCCTTTTTGTTACCGTCGCCAGCACTGTCTTTTCTTCTAGCTCTGCTTGTAAATCTGATGGTGGATCCGGAACGGGTTCTTCAGTGTTCCACTGCGGTGGCATAGTTGTTAGGAAGCTTGGTCCATCCCACCATAAGTTGTTGTCAATGAGCTGCTAGAGTGTTATGCCACGTGAGGCGGCGTCCGCGGGATTTTCCTGAGACTTCATGTGATGCCAAGTTGCTGTTGGTAATGTCTTCTTAATCGTCGAGATTCTATTTGCCACAAACGTTTTGAAGCGGCTTGGGTCTCCTTTAATCCACCATAGTGTTATTGTTGAATCTGACCAAGCGTATGTATTAACGTTTTCAAGCTTCATGGTATCTTGAACGTGTTTAATTAATTTTGCCAATAATAAGGCTGCATTTAACTTGAGGCGAGGGATTGATAGCTTCGTTTTGATTGGTGCAACTTAGTAGTTGGGTTGTTATTTCACCGCTGTCATCCACTGCCCTTCATTATACCACTGCAGCATATGCTTGATTAGTGGCGTCACAGAAACCATATAAATCAGCCTTAGCACTGCTGGTGTAATTTATCTAACGATGAATTTTAATAGTGCCTACCTGTGACAGTTCACTTTGACGCTTAGCCATCTTGCATTTGGCTGTTATATTTGCCGATTATTGTTTGGTATGGACTGTGCTTATTTGCCTGTTGTTGCTTAGCTTGGCTGCTTTGTTTCGTTCTTGCTTTGTTTACCCTATGTTTTGTTGCCGAATATTTTAAACGAAGTAGCGCTTTGTTTGCCCGTTGTTGTTTACAAAAATAGAACCAAACAGAAGGCCTTTCTACATTAAAGCAAGACAAAACTGCTACGGAGAAATACTCTTCTACCAAATCACAATCGGAAAACTTGGATGATAGGTGATGATATGACGAAAGAAAAGTTCAAGAACGCCGTCAACTTTTAAGCTACTAATATAAATGGTACCCAACAAAATAACGGCATAGGTGAAACGCGCAGATACGAAGAAACAGCAACAACGGTATACATAATGGTAATACGGTAGAAATAATGGTAGAACGGTATAAAATTTGACAGAGACAATACCGACCCGACAAACTGTCATAGATGGATGGGGGTTCATGCGTTGGATTCACGATTCAAGATTATTTAAAGTTAGCTACATTCAAATTATAATTTCTTTCCGTGACGACATGGCTTAATTCAGCTAGTTCCCTTATAAAACTATGAAACTGTAACAAAATTTCATGACAATACACAATCCAACATTTCGTTTTAAATATTATATTTTATTAAAATTATATTTATATCAAATTAACCAAAACCAAAAATATGTCACGAAGCAGTTTTTTTAAGAAATTTTGGAAGAGCTTTTTCACCCTCCTTTTCCATATATAATAGATAGTATATCACTACATACCATAATATCTAGTTGAGAGATGTGCTTTGTTGTTTTAAGAATATTTTATCATGTACAGAGGAAATTTAATTTCTTTTTGCTGATTTTATTTACGAAAACTGGGTGACTCATACAATTCATATGATATAAAATGGTAATAATATGCACCCTGTTTCCTTATAAAATCTTATACTTGTGCAGTGAATAAATTAAATATAAGTTTTATTCCGAGCACTGTTGTTGAGTTCAGTCTTGAATTTTTTGCAATTTAGGTACTTTGTGTGTATGCATAGTTTGCTCGGCACTACACTCAAACTAAAAAAAAGATAATTGTATTTACTTGTTCCATAAAAAATAAATATAAATCATAAATTACAAATTCTAGTGAGCCTGGAGATTTTTGTGTTTCGTTGTAATTTATTTTGGAAGGAATTTAAGTTCTCAGAACTTTTTATGATCAGCTTGTATAGTTTTTGGGTCAACAGTAAAGCAACGCACGTTAACCTACCGTACGTTGAAACCGTTAAACTAACCTACATTGAAAGTTCGTGGCGCTCACTAATTCCAAATGCAATAAGTTTCATTGTGAATCTCTCGATATACCAACAAACTGTTCACAATTTTACTATTATCGAATATTAGAGATAGTAAACTATTATCTCCATCTACTTGTAACCGAAATCAATGATACTGAACGCTTTTGTGGTGTGCAGCTACAAAAAATTAATAAAACTTTCCAATTCTCAAGCGAAACGAGTCACAGAATAACTCAAAAAGCGCGCTTAAGTGGTTTTTGATAAAAGCACAGACAAGCACAAACTTTTATCGTTGTCATAAAAATATTTTTTATTGTAGATTTTTATTACACTGATGTATTTTTATTGTTGTTGTCTTTGCTGTAATAAAAATATAATAATGTAAAATAGCGAAACTTTAATTAACTTATGCGGTTGAATTATTATCATTTTCAATCATTTTAATAATGTTACATTTTTTAATCATAAATTATTTTATTATAATTCAAATACATAAATAAATAGTTGTTTGTGTCATTATTTACGGGTAATTAAAATTACATTTAATTAATTAAAATTTAATCGAGCAAATAATTTGCATGATATTGATAAAATAGTTTAATCTTCGTATTAAGTATACCACCACAATTACATGTATTGTCAAATATTTATGTTTGATTTTAAAATCAAAAGTAATAAAAGGTAATTAGGAGATAATGGAATACTAGCATGTCACTGAAAATAATAAAACAACAGTTACAGTTCGTTGGAAATTTTTTATCTACAAAGTAATCCACAATACAATTTTAAATATTTTCGATCACAATTTGATAAACATATAATTAAATTTCAAACAGTACATTTATCTGGAATCCCTAAACTTTATTTTTAATCTCTAATTTCTAAACTCTTATCTCTAATCTCTAATCTCTAATCTCTAATCTCTAATCTCTAATCTATAATCTCTAATCTCTAATTTCTAATTTCTAATCTCTAATCTCTAATCTCTAATCTCTAATCTCTAATCTCTAATCTCTAATCTCTAATCTCTAATCTCTAATCTCTAATCTCTAATCTCTAATCTCTAATCTCTAATCTCTAATCTCTAATCTCTAATCTCTAATCTCTAATCTCTAATCTGTAATATCTAATCTCTAATCTCTAATCTCTAATCTCTCATCTCTACTCTTTAACCTCAAATCTCTTATCTCTAATCTCTAATCTCTACCCTCAAATCTCTAATCTGTAATCTCTAATCTATAATCTCTAATCTGTAATATCTAATCTGTAATATCTAATCTCTAATCTCTAATCTCTAATCTCTCATCTCTAATCTCTAATCTCTAATCTCTAATCACTAATCTCTAATCTCTAATCTCTAATCTCTAATCTCTAATCTGTAATATCTAATCTCTAATCTCTAATCTCTAATCTCTAATCTCTAATCTGTAATCTCTAATCTGTAATATCTAATCTCTAATCTCTAATCTCTAATCTCTAATCTCTCATCTCTACTCTTTAACCTCAAATCTCTTATCTCTAATCTCTAATCTCTAACCTCAAATCTCTAATCTGTAATCTCTAATCTCCAATCTCTAATCTCTAATCTCTAATCTCTAATCTCAAATATCAAATCTCTTATCTCTTATCTCAAACCTGAAATCTGAAATCAGAAATCTGAAATGTGAAATCTGAAATCTGAAATCTGAAATCTCAAATGTTCAATCTCAAATGTCAAATGTCAAATCACAAACCTCAAATCTGAAATCTGAAATTTGAAATTTGAAATCTGAAATCTGAAATCTGAAATCTGAAATCTGAAATCTGAAATCTGAAATCTGAAATCTGAATTCTGAAATCTGAAATCTGAGATCTGAAATTTGAAATCTGAAATCTGACATCTGAAATCTGAAATCTGAAATCTGAAGTCTGAAATCTGAAATCTTAAATCTCAAATATCAATTCTTAAATCTGAAATCTGGGTAGGAACCAAGCACACAATTTATCGATAAAAAATATCAAAATATAAAAAAATATTTTTAGGAGAAATTGAGAAAGCTGAGGCCGCTAGATTTATTTTGGTTTACAAGTGAACCATATCTATCAAGAAATATTATTTATATACGTAAGGTCGTAAGGTTTTTTGATCACCCAGTAAAATCAAAGGCCTACTAAAATCATATTTGAAATTTTATGAATATTTCATTGATTTTTTTATCGATAAAATTTACGCCCTGAAGTCTGATATCTGAAATCTGAAATCTGAATTTTGTAATCTGAAATCTCAAACCTGAAATCTGAATTTTGGAATCTAAAATCTGAAATTTTAAATCTGAAATCTAAAATTTGAAATCTGAAATCTTAAATCTTAAATCTTAAATCTGAAATCTGAAATCTGATATCTGAAATCTGAAATTTCAAATCTCAAATCTCAAATCTCAAATCTCAAATCTCAATTCTCAAATCTCAAATATGAAATCTCAAATATGAATTTTAAAATCAAATGTGAATCTGAATTTCAGATTAGTCTAATCTGTAATCTCTATCTGAAATCTCAAATTTGAAATCAGAAATCTGAAATCTGAAATCTGAAATCTGAAGTCTGAAATCTGAAATCTGAAATCTGAAACCTGAAATCTCAATTCTCAAATCTGAGATCTGAAATCTGAAATCTGAAATTTAAAATTTTGAAATCTGAAATCTCAAATCTGAAGTCGGAAATCTCAAATCTCAAATCTCAATTTTCAAATGTCAAATGTCAAATGTCAAATATCAAATGTCAAATGTCAAATCTCTAATCTCAAATCTCAAATCTCAATTTACAAATCTCAAGTCTCAAATCTCAAATCTCAAATCTGAAATCTGAAATCTGAAATCTGAAATCTGAAATCTGAAATTTGAAATCTGAAATCTGAAATCTGAAATCTGAAATCTGATATCTGAAATTTGAAATCTGAAATCTCAAATTTCAAATCTCAAATCTCAAATCTTAAATCTTGAGATATCAAATCTCATATTTGAGATATCAAATCTCAAATTTGAAATCAGACATCTGAAATCTGAAGTCTGAAATCTGAAATCTAAAATATCAAATCTCAATTCTCAAATCTGAAATTTAAAATTTTGAAATCTGAAATCTGAAATCTGAAATCTGATTGAGATGAGATGATTTGATCTCAAATCTCAATTTTCAATTTTCAAATCTCAAATCTTAAATCTCAAATGTCAAATGTCAAATGTCAAATGTCAAATGTCAAATGTCAAATGTCAAATGTCAAATGTCAAATGTCAAATGTCAAATGTCAAATGCCAAATCTCTAATCTCTAATCTCAAATTTAAAATCTCAAATCTCAAATCTCAAATCTGAAATCTGAAATCTGAAATCTTAAATCTCAAATCTCAAATCTCAAATCTCAAATCTCAAATCTCAAATCTCCAATCTCAAATCTCAAATCTCTGATCTCTAATCTCCAATATTTAATCTCTAATCTGTAACCTCTGAGATTAAATCTCTAATCCCTAATATTTTGTCTCTATTATCAAATGAGAAGACAACACTTTAAACAAAACAAAGTTTTTAAAAACTTAACGTTTAAAGTGTTATGTCTTGAAAAGTCTCATTTGAATAGGTTTATCGATAGCTGTCGGTTAAATTTTCTAGATCGAGTTTTATGTTGGGAGTTACACGTCCACTCGACAAAAATTTCTAAAAACTGTTAAGTTTGGAAAAAATCTCATTTGAAGTGGTTCGTCGATGCTTATTGTTGGAAATTTTCCAGGTCAAGATTCAAGTATGGTTTGGAAATGGAGGATGAATTACACGTGCAAACTTTATAAAATTGTAAAAACTTAACGTTTATAGTGTTATGACTGAAAAGGTGTCATTTGGAGCGGTTTGTCAAGAGTTTTCGCCGGAAAATTTTCCAGGCTAAGTTTCAAACTGTACGTTTAAAGTGTTATTATTGGAAACGGTCTGATTTGATGTGGTTCGTCGATGGTTATCGCTGGAAAATTTCCCAGCTTAATTTTCATGTTGAAAGTTCGAGAAAATTGGGAGGATTGAAATACAAGTGCAAGTTTTCAAAATATTATGTAAAAATATAACAGTTTCATGTTTAGCCATGGTCCAATTTAAAGCGGTTCTTCGAAATTTTTCTAAGTCAAGTTTTATGTTGGGAGTTCGGGAAAATTGGAGGAGGTGAAATACACGCGCAAACTTCAAAGATATGTAAACACTTAATGTACAAAACGCTATGTGTGGAGATGATCCCATTCGACGCGGTTTGTCGATAATTCCCGTTCGAATATTTTTCTAGTTTAGTTTCATTTTAGGGGTTCGGGAAAATTGTGGGGAGTGAAATACTTATGTAAACTTCAAAAATTCCTAAAAACTTAATGATTAAGGTGGTATGACTGGAAAAGGTCTCATTTGAAGCGGTTCGTCGCTGGTAATCTTTAAAAAATATCGTTAAATTTTAAAAGCAACAGAAAACTCTAGCTAGCTCGATCAAGCATTTCGAGCTATTGTTTGTGGTATATTGGACCTACCGCAATCCACTCTTATCCATACACGGACAATTAAACAAATGCGAATTCAATTCAGTACCCGGCAAGAAAATAGAAACACATCTACATTGATGGTTTAGTGACGGGCGGTGTTCCATTAAGGAAGTGGTAAAACAGAATCGTGATAGTCACTCGAAGTCCGACTAGATTACATCGAAGCCATAGTCAAACCATTGGAAACCGCAAGTTGGTGCTGTTCATTAAACCAACGGGAGGCTATTCCGTTCCATAATAAGTTAAATACCACCGTAGTACAAAATCGCACAAACTACATCAATTTGAAAGTACCAGGTGTTTGCTGGATTGTCAGCTGGATCAGTTTAGTATTCACTATTGTTATTCCATACTCTTTCAAAACTTTCAGGATCGAACCTCGACTTTAACTAAAACCCAAATTTTAGTATGCGACAAAATAAATCATCTGAATTTTTATATCAACAAGAGAAGCTAACCTTTCGAGACCGCCTGTCCCACGTTTTACGGGGTTTTAGGTTCTAAACGACTTAGTGTTATCGGCCGTCAATATCGGCTTCGAACGCAATACCGAAATATTACAAGTTTAATAAGGCTGGCTGCAAAAGTGACAATTTACTTATTTACTTGAACAAAATTTCGGCTTATGGTGAAATTATGGGTTTTAGACCGTGAGTGGGAGAACCGTTTCTTGTTAAGTTGCCCATACTTATACTCGTTGGAAAGAGGGATTCATGTACTAAAAATCTATTGTCTTTGTTGTGATTGATCGATTCTGGTGTAAGTTATAGCGTGTCAAGGATGAAGGTAAACAAACAGAAAATTCGCTATATTTTACAATTTTGCTTCGATAAAGGCGAAAATGCAAGTCAGGCGTGTAAAATAGTGAATGGTGTCTATGATACCAATACTGTCACAGCCAATCATGCGCGATTTTGGTTTCGTTGATTCCGTTCCGGTAATTTCGATGTCAAAAATGCACCACATACTGGAAGGCCAGAATTAGCCAATAGGAGAGGCCTTGTGTTCCATCAGGACAACACACGCTTATGGTGATGTGCCAGTAGCTCCGGGAGCTTAGTTGGGAGGTTATTATGCATTCATTTTATAGTCCAGACCTGGTACCAAACGATTTTCATCTCTCTTTGTCCATGGAAAATGCTCTTGGTGGTGTAAAAATGGCCTCAATAAATGTTTTCAAAAAGTAGCTATCTAAGGTTTTTGCTAATGGGGACAAGACGTTTTGAAAAAGCGGCATGAAGAAATTACCTCCTAAATGGCCACGAGTTATCGAAAAAAATCGGCGCATATTTGAGCCAAAACAAATGATTGTATAACCATGTCAAATAAATCCCCGAAATAAACGTAAAAATATTGGATTTATATTTCCCCAACCTAATATATAACCTTTCGAACTTACCCTAATTCCTACTGATCTTCCCAAAGCCGTATTGGCATCTCTTTGAGTTATGAGCGAAGTGGTTCGTGACACTTTTTGATTTTCGTAATCAGATTAAATGCCATTGCCGACTTCACAGCGCTCACTCACACTTTGCCGCTTTACGGAAAACACCCAAGCATTTCTCTCAGACCAAAGAATGGCAAAATGCAATCAGAAAATTTTGGAATGAATTAATATATTAATGTTAAATTTTGAGTTGTGCAACGGAGTCTGTAACAGTATAATAACGGTTGCTGTCAACCATTTGCATTTTTTGTGAAGTAATTGTCAAATGGATTTATCCATCGGTCAAACATTTGATGTATTTTGTTAAATATCGAAACTTCACTATTCAGAAAGACACGCCACTTCCTGGAGCTATCCAGTTTATATGTGAACTGAAATCGAGGGCAAGCGGTGCATTCGAATTATACAGTAAACTTACTACAGTAATTTACTATCCGGCGTATATGGTATACGGTAGAGATTACAATGTTGCGAATGAATTATCGTGCTCAATCGACATTAAAACAACAACAGTCTAAATAGGTTTCAATTTTTGTTCAAAAATGAATTTCGCTTGCTACTTGTGGGCTGGTATACTAAAACATTTTATCGACTAGATAGAATCCTGTGTAGTTTGTCATCGATCAGAAGATGAAATTCTGTAAACTGTAAACTGTAAACTGTAAACTGTAAACTGTAAACTGTAAACTGTAAACTGTAAACTGTAAACTGTAAACTGTAAACTGTAAACTGTAAACTGTAAACTGTAAACTGTAAACTGTAAACTGTAAACTGTAAACTGTAAACTGTAAACTGTAAACTGTAAACTGTAAACTGTAAACTGTAAACTGTAAACTGTAAACTGTAAACTGTAAACTGTAAACTGTAAACTGTAAACTGTAAACTGTAAACTGTAAACTGTAAACTGTAAACTGTAAACTGTAAACTGTAAACTGTAAACTGTAAACTGTAAACTGTAAACTGTAAACTGTAAACTGTAAACTGTAAACTCTAAACTGTAAACTGTAAACTGTAAACTGTAAACTGTAAACTGTAAACTGTAAACTGTAAACTGTAAACTGTAAACTGTAAACTGTAAACTGTAAACTGTAAACTGTAAACTGTAAACTGTAAACTGTAAACTGTAAACTGTAAACTGTAAACTGTAAACTGTAAACTGTAAACTGTAAACTGTAAACTGTAAACTGTAAACTGTAAACTGTAAACTGTAAACTGTAAACTGTAAACTGTAAACTGTAAACTGTAAACTGTAAACTGTAAACTGTAAACTGTAAACTGTAAACTGTAAACTGTAAACTGTAAACTGTAAACTGTAAACTGTAAACTGTAAACTGTAAACTGTAAACTGTAAACTGTAAACTGTAAACTGTAAACTGTAAACTGTAAACTGTAAACTGTAAACTGTAAACTGTAAACTGTAAACTGTAAACTGTAAACTGTAAACTGTAAACTGTAAACTGTAAACTGTAAACTGTAAACTGTAAACTGTAAACTGTAAACTGTAAACTGTAAACTGTAAACTGTAAACTGTAAACTGTAAACAGCAAGCTGTAAACCTGTAAGGATCAAATCAACATCGGCTACTATCATATATATATGCTTGCCGCAATCACTATTAATGCTGTAATTAAATTCGGCATAGAAGCTTAAAGTGGGAGTGTTTTTTAACTCAAGTTAAAAACAGCAGACCATTACGTGAGCATAATTGTTTAAGTTTATAGTCTAATCTAAATAAAAAATTTCTCAAGAAGAGCTGCAAATTGGATTATCTTTTTTATATAATCGAAAGTATATTTAGGTGTAGATATTATGCCTAATAAATATCAATAAAGCCGTGAACTCATTATTAGCAAATCGAAGGGATTTGCAACGCAGCAATTGTTATTTATTTGTAGATTTGCAATAAAATAAAAGCTCACCCATACATCATCTATCCACTAACAAATTATGATTTTATTTCACAAAAATTTATATTTCATCTATAATAAATACTATAAAATTATTATTATTATGGCATAATCTATTTTATAGGACAATTTTCTAAATAAAAAAGAATAAAAATCTAACCAATGAATCAACTTTAAATAACTTGAGATGACATTTATGGGAATTTTATTCGAAATATTTTCTCTACATATTCGGTCATTTTCTCGATAATTTCTACGTCGGTTCTCCAATTTTTTTTTTATGTTAGCAATTTTTTATTTTAAGATTGTAAATTTTTATATCATTTTTATTGTAATTTATATAAAAAAAATAAAATAAATATTTGTGCGGTGCTTTCGTTTACAATAAAGCTCAATTCTGTATATTACACATGTATAATGATTGGAAATATGAAAAATGAAAATTTATGGCTATTTTATGAGTATATTGCATTGTTATTGTCATATAAACAATAACAATTCTTAAGGACATTGCATCGAATATATAAAGGGTGTTTTTTTAGAGGTTCACAATTTTAAATTAAAATAGAACAAAGAAAAATATTTTGAATATCAGTGAAACTAGCTTTATGGGATCGATAATTATATGTCATTAATGCTTGAATGTGATCTCGGCCATGTGGCTGCCGCGGCTGGCGCATTTAGTGAAAACGTTCAAACGCAGGTTCAATCGCATCGATCATAAATTTTGGTATCCAGTCATGCATTGAACTAAAAATAGTGCACAGGAATTCGTCCACCAATTGACATTTGGACGACTTAGAATTGGACGAATTTAGACATTGACGCATCTTGCAAGTTTTCTGAATTATTTTGGCTCGATATTGGGAGTATGATCAGTTTACTAGTGGGGCGCTTTATTTCTCCAGATTTGGTTGTGAGAGTAACCACTCTGGTAATGCCATCGGAACCGGGATATAATTTTGTGATTTTTCCTGATTTACGGCTAGGTTTTCATCTTTGAATAGTACTTTGTCACCGATCTTGATTTGTGGTTGAACATCTCTCCATTTCGCTTTTGGTTGTAATGGCGATGTATTCAACATTCAATGCTGCGCTAATTTTTGAATTATTTCTGGCTAGATATGATGTTTTGAGGTGATCAACGTTGATTTCGGGAATTGTGGGGTGACCAAGCAGGAGATGAAAGGGAGTCAGGACGTCAATGTCTGTGGAGTAAATTGTGCAGATAGACCTGGAGTTCAGCGTGCCTTCAATTTCGCATAATAAAGTGTCCATTTCCTCCATTGTAAGTATAGTGCTACCAATGACCCGTTTGAGATGATATTTTGCGGATTTGACTCCCGTTTCCCAGATACCACCAAAATGTGGTGCACCGGGAGTATTAAAATGCCATGTTATTTAGTACCTGGAAGCATAAGCAGAAACCATTTGCCAATTGGATATTAATTTATTACAGGTTTGCCTTAATTGGCTGCTGGTACCGACGAAATTTGTGGCTTCGTCGCCATGAATTTCTCGGCAAATCACAAGTTTTGCAATGAATCCTTTCAGGGCACCTATAGGAATGATTCACTGGTCATGTCGCCGACCAACACCAAATGAATAGTTTTTGTGCTAAGACAAATAAACAAACATATATATGATTTATATGGATTTTGGCCTCGTCCCTGTCGTAAATGTATTGGAACTGGCACGGTGTAGTCTACGCCAACTTTTAAAATGGGACGAATTAGTTCGACACGGCAGCTTACCCATGACTTGGTTTTTTATCTGCGCTTTAAATTTGGAGGAGAGGATGCACTGATTAATGACTTGTCGAACCGTGCTTCGGCATTATTTGGAATAATGCCTGGAACAGTTATTCTCTCGTTAAATACGTTCCGTAGGTTCTCGAGCCCTTTTCAACTTTTGAGTTCGTGATGAAGCGTAAAATATACGCGAATACTCTTTGAAATTTTGTGAGAAACGAATATTTTGACATTACTTCATCAAGCCATGGATTGACGATTGTAGTTGCAAGGGTGAATATTTTGTTGCCAATTTCTTCAACTGACCAACAATCACATTGTTGCGGGGACCACGATTTCAGGGTTTGACGGAGGCAGATAGGGCCGTTCCAAAGGTACACCATCATCTGGGATGACTGGCAAGCCAATCTAATACCAGTCGGGAGTCCGTCCACGCATATGTTTCCAAAATTTCTACTTCATTTTCCTTTTGGATTAATTTCAATCAAGTTGGCTAGTTGCAACGCAGCGCAAAGTTCAAGCCGTGGTAATGAGACTTGTTTCATAGGAGTCACTTTTCTTTTGGCCGCAATTAATTTTATGAGAATGTTTTCCGGCGATGTTTCTACCCGTAGATAGACCACAGCAGCAAAAGCATCTTTACTGGCGTCGGCGAATCCATGCATTTGAACGGTTTTGACTTTGGTTGTTTTAATGAATCTGGGAATCGAGATCTGATTGACTTTCCTCAGATGGTTTCGAATTGTTTGCCACCGTTTGCATATCACTTCTGGAAGTGGTTGATACCACTCCAGATTACTTGCCCACTACTTTTGGATGAACATTTTAATTTATATTATGACGGGGGCTTACCACCCTAACGGGTCGAATAAACCTTTGAGTCTCTTGGTGATAATTAGGAAACGAATGTAAATTTGTCTGTAATCGGGCCCCAATTAAGCCCAAGTACATTTATTGAGTTTAAGTCGCTTTAACAATTCTGTTCAATTGATTTGATGCCTCTGCTGGCTTCCTTCTTTAGATCATCTACAATAATGTCTGAATTAGACTTCTATTTGCGGAGATTAAATCCATACTGTGACAGTAGCTCACTTATGGAATTCTTTAATTGCATGAGATCCGTTTCCGTATCAACCCCAGTCATTAAATCATCAACGTAGGTATCTCGGCGAATCACCTTAGCGGCAATTGGTAATGATGCTTGGTTATCATCGGCTCTTCTTTTTAGGACTGTCGTAGCTAGAAAAGCAGAGGAAGCTAAACCATAAGTAATGGTCGTTAATCGGAAATGGCATATTGGCTCGGAGGGGTGAGTTTAAAGAATTCACACTCTTAATTTTGTGGTTGAGCTGGAACGTTTAAGGACGCCGTGGTGCGGTAAGTAATATCCGACATCATTAATTTCTTCTTGCGGAATTTCTATCATATGATTTAGCTGTCGATATTCTAATAATCTTTGAAAATCTGGTTCACGAACGAATCTGCGTTCCATGCTTCTCCATCGCTAAATGGCAGTATTTATGGAGTTTCCAAAATTTCAAGGTGATGCTTTAAATGGCAACTTAACAATAAGTCGCCCTCCACTTGTTATTTTGGTTTTTTCGAGGAACTCCTTCTCGCATAGTGTTTCTTAATTCCAAAAATTTAATAAGAGCGCGATGCAAATCGAAATCTTTATTTTCATTTTCGGCCACCATTGACGTTATATCACCTCCCAATAAATTATCAACTTTTCCAGTGACGACCCAACCTAATATAATTTTGTATAATATTAGCCCATCTTGATTGACTCGAGTTTGACCAGGTTCCAGCAGACTGAAGAAATAATCTGCTCCAATCAAAATATCTATGTGAGCCGATTTGAAGTATTATGGATCTGCTAGCTGTAGTCCAGACCAACGAATTGATGCGATATCCCTGATGGTTTGATGCGGCAATCTGGTCGTCATTTTGGATAGGATGAAGGCTTCTATTGACAATTAAGGTACATGTTTTGATCGAATGGTAAACTAAACTTTTAGTATGGCCAGCATTAGAACCTCCTGCACAATTCAAGGAGTTCTATGTACAGGGTGTCCGCCGGGAAGGTATACTACTTTGTTTGTTTATAATTTTTGATTAAATGAAAGAGAATGGATCTTATATAGCCTCACAAATGCGAGCCCTTTTGAGCACATTTTTCATTACATTCTCTCACATTTCACGCGGTATTTCATTAATTTCATCACGAATATTTTGTTTGAGTTGCTCAAGCGTTTCTGGTTTGTTTGCATACGCCTTGCTTTTTAGATATCCCCACAAAAAAAAGTCCGGAGGAGTCAAATCAGGCGACCGTGGAGGCCAATCAACATCACCATTTTTTGAAATAACTTGTGGAAAGAGTTCTCGCAGTAATTCCATTGTAATCCTGGCTGTATGCGATGTGGCACCGTCTTGTTAATACCACATGTTAATCAAGCCCAAAGTATGCAGTTGTGGCGTTAAAAAGTTTTCAATCATATCACGATATCGCTCCTCATTCACAGTTACCGTTACGCCGTTTTCATTTTCAAAGAAGTAAGGTCCAATGATTCCTCCTGACCAAATTACACGCCAGACTGTCATTTTTGTTGGATGTAAAGGTGACTGATGAATAATGTGAGGGTTTTCCATTGCCCAGAACCGACTATTATGTTAATTCACATATCCATTTAAATGAAAATGTGCCTCGTCACTCATTATGATTTTTTCATGAAAATCGGGGTTGTCATGGGCGAGCTGTAACATCCTATTGGCATATGTACGGCGGCGTAAATGGTCTTGTGGAAGAATTTGCCACGT